>JAGGCT020000980.1:0-25000 GCA_017654935.2 Phymorhynchus buccinoides
GTCACTCCTACAGCGGCCCCGGGGGCATGGACCTCTCCCAAGCTAACAGTAGCTTGGGGGGTAGTGGTCTGATCTCTCCGCGGGGAAGTGACAGGGGTCAGCCTTTCCAAAACATGGGCGCTGGTGGTCAGCCGTATCTTCCAGCCAGCGGGAGTAATTTGCATTCTCCGCGAGCGGGTGACCTTAGCAACCCTTATGTGGGCGGCAGTGTTTCTCATTCGTCATTCAGCGGAGCCAATCAGCTTTCTCCGCATGAAGCCCAACCATTCATGGGCAGCAGCAGTGTTTCTGAGTCGATATTTAGTGCATCCAATCAGCTTTCTCCTCGCGGAGCTCAACCCTACATGGGCGGCAACAGCTCTTCTTATTTGCCGTACAGCGGAGCCAATCAGCTTTCGCCTCGCTCAGCTCAACCGTTTATGAGTGGCAGTGACGTTTCCCATTCACCCTTCCCCGGTAACAGCCAGCTTTCTCCACGCGGATCCCAACCCTTTATGAGTGGCAGCAGCAGCGGTATGTCCATCTCTCATTCTGTGACCAGTGCAAACATTTTGCATTCTCCACGTGCGGGCAATGGAAGCATACCTTATAATATGGGTAGTAGTAGTGCTTCTGCCAGTGACAGTAACATGTACTCTCCACAGGCGAGTTTTGGTGACCCCCCTTACATGGGCAGCAGTGGTGCATCTCACACTGGGAGTAATTTGCACTCTCCTCGCGCCGGCGACAGACACCACCCCTACATGGGCAGCAGCAACGTTCAACATCCGTCTGCGGCCGAGAGTCATTCGCGATCCCCTCGTGGGGGTGAGCAGAGCTGTCCCAGTTACGGCGATGTGGACAGCGGCAATAGTATGACTCATCTCTCTGCCAGTGCGGGGGATGTGGCCTCACGGGCCATCGAAAGGACTCAGCCTAACGGACCTTCTTCTGAAAACAGTGACAGAAATATGTTCTCTTCTTTAGCAGTAAGCTCCTTCCCTCCATTGACTCCTAACGATTCTTTCCCCCCCACGAACCATGGAAGTTTTTCTTTGACGTCCCTAAATGACCGTGATCTTCACTACCCTCCAGCAGCAGGATCGGGGAACGTTAACAGTCCCTACCCCCCAGTGCAAAACGGACGTCTTCCCTACCCCCCTTCTCACAGTGGCAGCAGTCTTCCGTACCCGACTTTTGGCGACCTCCCTTTCACGTCCCTCAGTAGTGATGCCTCCTGCGCGCCGTTGACAGACCTACCTGTGGACGGTGTGGTCAACTCGCAGCTGAACTCGGACAGGCTGAGGCATTCGGAAAACGTGTTTGACATGTTCGGGCAGCAGGCGCAGACTGATTCTATGGACGCCAGGTTCAATCCGGGAGGGCCTCCACAGACGGACACGGTGCAGAGCAGGTTTGGTGAGACTGACCCTCTGTCGTCCAGGTCCCAGGCCTCAGAGCTTCCCTCCCCATCCACCTTCCCTCTGAACCTGTCCCACCACACGGCACCCTTCCCCATGGACCAGGGGCCCACAGGGGTAGGGGATGGCTACAGCGAGCTGGTGTCAGAGCTCCAAGCTTTGACCCAACCCACCCTCAACCAGCTCCCTCCTATCAGCCCTGCTCCCCCCTGCCTCCCCGGGCAAGGGGAGCACCAGGGGATGCCGCCCGTCCCCCCTGCGCCCCTCGCCGAAAGCGACGCTCAGAGACAACACAGTGCTCAGCCCAAGACTTCAGGTGCGGGGGATGAAGGCGTTGAAGACCCTGCCCCACAGGCGTTCCCTCTTTGTGAGTCAGGAACCGAGGAGTCTGAAGAACGTTGTGAGGACGGTGTCAGTCCTGAAAGAACTGCCACGGCTTGCCAGACGACGACTCCACAGACTGCTACTACTACTGGTGATGTGGCCCAGACGTTCTTGATGCCCTACGAGATAAGCGGGCACGGAGTGGGGGGTGGGGGGTGTCCTGGAGGAACGGGAGGGGGAGGTGGGGAGCAGTTCCACAAGCGCAGTGGATCAGTGTCCTCGCACTCCCACGAAACGTCAAGCCCCAGCCCCGGCAGCGTGGCTGGAACGGAGGCAGCGGTCACAGAGCCAAGTAAGATCCATCCCCATGTAATCCATCCATCCATCACCAGTAAATTTATTTATTTATTAAGACAACTTTTATAGCGCCTAATCTTTAAGCTCTAAGCGCTTTGTAAGCTTTGAATTGAAATGATTGCTTCTTGAAAGTGAGTATGTTTTTGGCTTCATAGCTTGTTACTGTGTAAAACTGTCGACATGTAAAGAATAAATTTAGTTTTTTAATTTTGTTTGCTAGTTTAGAAATTAGATTTTAGATCTGTGAGGACCAGATCAGTTAAGGAATTTTTTTTAAATATTTCTGAACACAATTTCTTTTCTTTTTACAGGGCATAGCTTAATCTTTTCACCGCCAGCCATTTTTCAGCCTGAAAATTCTGTTCAAACTTGCCTGGGTAGAAAACTGAAAAGAAATGGCATCTGTTATACTGGGGATTTCCCTATGACATGTGAGATAACAGACCCTGATTTGATGGGCACCTTAAAAGTAACATGGGTGTTCAGTGAATGTGATGCCAAGAGGCGATATTGGCAGTGAAAGGGTTAAATCTATTAATGGACTATGAGCAATTTGGTTGGATGATCCCATGTGTGTATGTGAGGTGTATGTATGAGTGTGTGTGTGTGTGAGCGTGCGCGTTGTGTGTGTATGTGTGCGTGTGCATGTGTGTATGATTTTTCTTTATAAGCCATTGGGCTTGTGTACATTAGATCCGCAATCAGCAAGTTCCGTACGAAAACCTCATTGACTTATGCAGTGGAACCTCCCATTATAAGACTCCCTCCCACATAAGACCTATATGTCCATGGTTTGTACTCGTAAAAGAAAATAAATTCGAAATATTGTACGGTCGTAGAAGCGGGCGTTGGGGTGTTTTGTTTATAATAAGACCTACTTCTCTGAGACATTGCCCTTCTTTGTAAGTATTAAAATGACCTCCCTTATAAGACCTCATTTTGGATGATTTTTGAAGGTCTTATAAGGGAGGTTCCACTGTATAAGAAACAAGCGGATGGGATTGCGGATGCGGAAACTCATCCACGGAACTTTGCGGATTGCAGATCTAATGTACAGAAGCTCCTTAATCTGAAGCCTTTCATGGCAGTTTGTAACAAAATTAACTGTAAACCTTTATGGCAGAACGTCACCTCTATGCCTTTGCACTATATCTTAGAGCCCCAAGGGCAACAAGCCTCCGACTACGACTCGGGCTGCGACTCTGGATCCACCTCCACTGGCGATCGTGTGGCCAGCCCCCAGGGAAACCCTCATGCCCAATCCGCCTCCTCCTCCTCCTCCTCCTCTACCTCCTCCTCTTCATCCTCCCATCTCCAGCTCAAGTCCCTGACCATCCCCCTGGTGCCTGTCGACTCTCCCAAAAGCTTGTCCAAGAATTTCGTCCAGCAGGAGCGTTCCTCTTCTCGGTCCCCGTCTAGGCCCGCTTCCAGGCCCGGCTCCAGGTCTGCTTCCACGTCCAGGCCTGCTTCCAGGGACGGGAGGGGAGAAGGGACTGGGGAGATGGCGGAGACACAGGATAAACAGAAGCAGCAGCTGCAGCAACAGCAGGAGGAACAGGAACAGGAACATCAGAGGCAGCAGCAGCAGCAGGAAAAACAGGGGCAGCACACACAGCTGAAGCAGAGGCCGCAGCAGCAGCAGGAGCAGGAACAAGAAACGCCGCTGGTGCCAGCAGAGCCGGAATTGGGCAAAGACGTGGTGGATCCGGAATGGGCTGCGGAGATTACTGGTCAGTTACAAACTTGTGTGAATGGCTGGAATGTTGTCCTCTCACAGCCAAGTTTTCGTTTGAATATCGTTGGTGAAATTAAAAAACTCGTATCTCAATTTTGGTAGTTTTGAGAAAAATGAAGAAAACTTTTAAAAATTAGCCGCTTTGACCACAATTGATTAACTATGATGAATATGTTCTTCAAGACATTGTGAGTTTAGTCCTGCATTTCATTAAAATTACTTAAAGCATTTTTTTTTAGACTTGAATTTTGAAAAGAATGAAGATACGAGGTTTTTGTCCTTAACTAGATCTGAATTTGGGACTATTTTTACAACCTCATTTACCCCAGATAGAAAGTCGTTAGAGATACGAGCTTTTGGTGGAAGGTGGCGGGAAAAATTAGAGAGCTGACTTAACCCCCCAAAAATCGAGATATTAGTTTTTTGAATTTCATCGACGATATTCTTTTTTTAAATTTTTGTTAAGTATCATGTTTGTCTTTGTCCAAAGGATATAATCTGGTGCACTGCCACACAGATTGCGACAGAATCTGTATACATTTGTCTCTAGTGTGGCCTGTGTGTGTGTATTTGTGTGTGCATATCAACTGTATGTGTGTGTGTGTGTGGACTATGCAAGTACCATGTGACTAGAATATACATGTATAAAGCACATCTTATTGTAAGGCGCACCCACCCACCAAACTACACAAAATTCAGATTTTGTTATTAAGTTTTATGAGTATTCTTTGTTCAGACCTGTTTACCCTTCCGGTTTTGCCGGAATTATTCCAGAAATTTGCTAATATTCTGGGTAAAATAGTAAATTCCGGATGAACGCTGAAAATTCCGGGATTTAGAAAAAATGTCTATTATTTGTTTCCGTTCGTATGAAAAGACGCAAGGGTTGACTGAAACCGAATGCAAATGGTGGCCAGGCTTTTACTGTCGATTCGAGGACCTTTCCGGGCAGTTTTTTAATGGTAGAGATTGTAATTGGGGCTTGAAATGAGTCCATTTAGATTACATTATCACTGGAAAATACGATGATGTGAGAATTTTGAACTTTTCAATAGAAAATGAAGTGAAAATTGATCGCGATGGCGCCGAGTTGAATCAGTGTTTTATCGCGAGTCGTGTACCGATGTGAATTCTGTGTTTTTTTCTCAAATTCTGGGTTTTTGTGTGGCAAATTCCAGGTTTTTCCTTATTAGGGTAAACAGGTCTGTTTGTTACTCACATTAGTAATTATAAGACGTAGGGCTCCCAGTCTTGGAAAAAAGTATCACTTTATACTATTACTAGTCCGTAAAATACGGTAGTGAATTTTAGAACATGGAATGGATTCTAAAAATTATAGCAAATGAGTTTGTGTGATATGACTGGGATGGAGTTGGTGTTACTGCTAGTAAATAAGCAATCAGTGTTTGTGGTGTACATTTTGAAAAAGTTGTCAAGAAATAAGAAAATGGGTTGAAAAGTAGTGTGTGTGTGTGTGTGTGTGTGTGTGTGTGTGTGTGTGTGTGTATGTGTATGTGCGTGTGTGTGGACCATACCAGTAGTGAGTTTTCTTGAATATGGATTCTAAAGACAGAGAAGAGATTTATCCACCGAATGGTGGATTTCCGCCTTTTGGATGGCCCCAGGGGTCATTTTTGAGATCAGTGTAAAACCGTTGAGAAACTTTTTTTGGGTAGGGTTAGGTTTTTTGATGATCGGCAGGATGACTGGACGAACGATCGATGTTTCGTTCTCGATCAGTCTGTTCTCAAATGGACGTTTCCGGTTTCTCATTGGGCTGACCAAGACTGCTCTCTTTGTTACCACTCTATGGTTAACCGAGACCATAAAAGCGGAAGTTGATGTTTGAGAAAGAAGGATGCTGTTTGAAAACTTTTTCAAGGAAGCGCCATCTTTTTAGGTTTCACAAGGTCGGTTTTACGAACAAAAATGTTTCGTCAGCTGAAAGAAAGTGAAAAAAGTGTTAGCGAAGAAAATCGACTCTTCAGTGAAAAATAAGTGGAGTTGGAAGTGGATGGAGGTCGAAGTTTGCGCTAAAGTGATGATACCCAAGATAAGGTAAGAAATAGACATTTTTTTTATAAGTCAAGGCAACTTATTTTGATACTTTACTGTCCTGAGTGATGATTTTTTATTGATTAAAAGCAAAAATTCTTGAGCTTCAGGGGGCTTTGCCCCCGGACCCCCACCAGGGGCTTTTCCCATGGACCCCACCGGGGGCCTTCGGCAGCCCCCGGACCCCCCGCCTTAATTTTCCTCCTTTTTGACTTTTTCAGACTCTCATCTCTGTAAAGATCATTTATGAGTTTGTGTGATTGACTGGGAATGGGATGGAGTTGGTGTTAGTAAGCAATCAGTAATATTGTGGAGTACAGTTTTTGAAAAGTTGTAAAGAAATATAAATGGGAAAATGGGACAGAGGTAACGCGTTCGCCTTGTGTCAAGTAAACCCGAGTTAGAACCTGAGTACAGGGGATTTTTCTCTCACTTTGCACTAGGCCTTACGGTCTGAACGTGGAGTCTTTCGGATGAGACGATAAACCGAGGTCCCGTGTGCCCATGCACTTAGCACACGTTAATCCCAGTGGCAGCGAAAAAGTTGTCATTTGGTCAACATTTACCCCCCCCCCCCCCTTTCTTTCCTCATCAGTCACACAAAAATCACATGCAAACATTAAAATAAAAAAATTGGGTGGCACACCTCTGGCTGTGACGCGCTCTCCAGGTGGGAGCAACCCATATGTCACGGAGACGCGTCTGTGACTATAAAGTACCTAATACCTAATACCTAAACATGTAAAACAAAGTCTATAATAGTGTGTGTGTGTGTGTGTGTGTGTGTGTGTGTGTGTGTGTGTGTGTGTGTGTAGCTCTGAACCACAGTGACACAGAATCTTACTCTGAGGGGGATGATCCTGATTATGTGCCCAGGACTCCTCGCACTGCCAAGGCTCAGACAGGTACGCATTTGACTGTGTCAGACCTGTTTACTCTACTCTTTTCGAGTAGTATTCTACTCAATTTGGACCTCTACTACTCTTCAAAACTGAAAATAATGCTCTTTAATTCTTGATTACTACTCATTTTCAGTTAATATTATTTGATGGTTTAATGAATAAAACACATTTTGCACCAAAACTACTCATTTCAGCTATCCAGACTACTCAAGACTTGTGTAGAGGGTAAACAGGTCTGCTGTGTGTGTGTGTGTGTGTGTGTGTGTGTGTGTGTGTGTGTGTGTGTGTGTTTGTGTGTGTGTGTGTGTGTGTGTGTCACTGTGTACAGTAGAGTACACAATACGAAGCCGGATTACACAAAATATTTGCTAACACACACAAACTTTTTTCTCAGCACGACGCGAAATACGGTTAACACACAAACAAAAAACTCGGTCCGATTGTTATTTATCATGCTAAAGTTCGTATTGATTCGCACAAAATAAAAGCTGGAGCCACCAAATATTTCATTGCAAACGCCATGACGAACCTCATCTACTGCAACTTGGTTGATTGCACTAGTCAGGAAGTCGGAAATCGGAAACTATGATTCGTATGAACTGTGCGTGGTATTTTCAATTCCTGCTGCACAGTTTGTCGTCTGAAACGCTACTCTGCTCGTCAGTTGCCGAACTTCAGTTTCCAATTTGCACTCAAAATACAGTTCACATTGAACCATTGAGCCACTGCCATTCATACTATCATAGTTTTGAAGCAATTAGTTTGAGCCTTAAACATGTTATTCTCAGCCTTTAAGAAGCATGAGATTTTTTCCCGATTGCAAACAAAGGCTGGGCAGTGAGTAGACAAGGCTTGCAGAGGTCTAGTCTAGTAGTGCACTCCCAGCAAGGTTTGATACTCGAACCAATGAGGGCTGTCGACCTACGATCATTTGATGTGTCTGAGCCAATCAGAAAGCGGTTTGCATTTTATCTCTTCCGGAACCTCCATTAGGTTATCAACTCGATGTTGTGCATAGGGAAATCTTGTATGTATGTGTGTGTGTGTGTGTGTGTGTGCGTGTGCGTGTGTGCGTGCGTGTGCGTCTCACTGTGTGTTTGTGTGCATGCATCTGCATGCATTGACTATGTACCCCCAAATCCTTGCAGTGCAAAGGCTCAGATAGATATATAACTGTGTGTTTGTGTGTGTATATATATATATATGTGTGTGTGTGTGTGTGTGTGTGTGTGTTATACTTGTATCCCCCATGCCCCAAGAGAGGTCAAAGGATTACAATTCTTGATTCTTGTGTGTGTAAATATGTAATTATGCAAATGTTTCTATGCATGTGTTTGTACCAAAGATGAAGACTTTTGAATGAACTGCTAATCCAAACAAAGAATTTAATTGAATGAAACTTATTTATTGAAAGAGGCTCAACATATATATCTTTGCACACAAAATGAAGAGTATGCCAACTACTTATAATCAAATAAAAGCATCAGAAGAAAAATTACTGCATGCGATCTTTGCACCCAAACAAGAATCTGAACTACTGTTTTCTGATAAAAAGAATTGTAACAAATTGGTCGTCATTGAACTACTGTTATCTGATGAAAGAATGATAAGAAATGGACTGTGCATAATCATTGAACTACTATTTTCCGATAGTGCGTAGTCAGCGAACTACTGTTATCTGATTAAAGAATTGTAAGAAAATTGAATGTGCAAAATCATTGAACTACTGTTATCTGATTAACTCATTCAAGTCGTTCCGGCCATATATGTCCGGAATTAATAGATAACTGTTAATTTGATGCATTTGCTTCATGGGAAGTAAATCTGTGTGCACACCATACCTTGGTCACTTCTAAACTCGCTTCGCTCCCTTAGACCACGATTTTGCCTCTGACTTTGCTTTTGTAGAGGTTTGTTATGGGGTACCCAATCAGTGTAGAGAGTTTTTCTATATAAAGTCAAAATATAAAAAAAGTCTGATCTACCACTTCCCTATGTCTAAACCTGAAGTAAAAACCTGTAATCTTTCATTTCTGGTTTTGTTTATGTATGTTTAGTTTGTGTGTATGGCTGGAGTGATTTGTGAGTTTTATGAATAATTCAAAATTGTTGCGATGCGAATGAGTTAAAGAATTGCATGAAATTGATGTGCAGGCCCTGTGAAAAGGACTCGAAGCCGGAAGACGGAGCGAGTGAGCCGAGGGAAGAAACGGAAGATAGAGCAAGAGGAGAAGGGTACGTTTCTGTTAGGGAAAAAGCGTTGTTAGACTACATACCTCAATATCTTCTTCTTCTTCTTCTTCTTCGATCGCTCAGACAGTTTCCTGTCAATTATGAGCGCAGATGCATCATGCTGCTGTTATGCGCCTAAGTAAGAAATAATTAGGCCCAGCATGTCCGACTTCGGCTGGAGGAAATCTTTTTGAAAGTGTTTCTTGAAAAAAGGCAGGAGAACGGACCGGAAAGGCAGACAGATAGTAGATAACAGCAAGCAAAAGGAAAAGGCAGAGTCAAAGAGAGTGACAGTTTAGAGGAAGCTACAAGCACAGAACTTCCAGAAGGTGGGGGAACTATTTATACAAAAGACCCCCCGGTATCCCCACGGGGGGGATACCTAAATATTATTAAACAATTTCTTTCTCTCTCAAATCATTCTTTTTAGAATCGGTCCTTTCTTGTACAGTTCTCTGTTTTAAAAAAAACCCAATATATTTGGCAAAATGAAAGTGTGTTTCTTCCGTTGATCTCATAAGGTGCGGAAAAAGAGGTGCACAAAAAGGAGGTCCACAAAAGAGAGCGTCAAAACTCGGGGAAGAAAACTGCGCCGGCCGAAGAGAACGGCCCTACGGAGTTGCCCCCCTTGAATGAGAAGGAATCGTCTGCGCAGCCTGAGCCTGAGTGAGTGGTTACTGTTTTTTGATGTGTGTGTGTGTGTGTGTGTGTGTGTGTGTGTGTGTGTGTGTGTGTGTGTGTGTGTGTGAGAGAGTCAAGTCAAGTCGAGTAAAGTCAAGTCAAAATGATCTTTATTGACGATAAAAGAATAAGCTTGATAAAACTTTTTTTTACATCCTAAGAGAGTATGTGTTTGTGAGTGTGTGTGTGCGTGTGTGATTTTCACACTTTACGTTCAGTTTCTGACCAGCTTTCTCTCCAGATCCCTAGGTATAAGCTTTCAACTGTTGGTCGGCGCTCTTTTGCTGTCTCAGGACCGACATCTTGGAACAAGCTTCCTCTTTCCCTCCGTCAGCGACCGACCCTCTCAGCCTTCAAATCTAACCTCAAAACCCACCTGTTCCCCCGTGATTGAGGCTCCACTGTCTTTCTCTTCTCTCTCTCTTGCCTTTAGGTCTGTTTCTGCTGTATACCATTTATGTCAAGCGTGTGTGCTCGCTTTGTATTGCATTTTTGTTTGAATGCGTTGTGAATGCTAACGTGTGCGTGCGCTTTGATTTGATTTATATCAAGATTCAGCACCGTATAAATACCGTATGTTGTTGTTATTGTTGTGTGCGTGTGTGTGTGTGTGTGTGTGTGTGTGCGTTGGATGTGCACCCACACAGTATCAACTGCCTTGTAACGACAATTCCAGGGGTGGGGGCTTTACTGGTCTATGTATAAGACCCAACGCTTGGATGATCCCATTCATAGTAAAGATAGGCCATGTACACACATAAGTGGATATTCCATGCGGAAACCCGTGCGCAATCCATAAATAAGTGAAACAAAGAAGGGAAAAGATTGTTTGTGCACCTGTCCGAATTTCCCCTATATGCATAAACTTTTATCCTTCTTTCTTCCACTTATTTAGGGTTTTCCGTACGGAACTTACGCGTCTAATGTGAACCTGGCCGTAGTCTGGAATATATTTTTGTGCAGGTTAAGATTTATATCGATATCTCGAAGGGCGAATACATGCTTAAAGCTAAACAGATACTGCACAAAATTTCATTGCTTGTGATGTGGTACCCATGGGTAGAAACTCCCGGAATAAGCGCTTCTGGTCGACACTGCAGGAGATCACTCTACTGCCTTATTTTGCTTCCCTTTCTCAAATGGAAATTACAATATATTTTTGCTGCTCGCAGGCGAGAGAGAGAGGGAGAGAGAGTTTTCCGTTGCTAGAAAACTGCCTTCAAATAAAACGCCACCTGGTGTCAAGTCAAGTCAAAATTTTATTTCCAGATGGGAACATTGTATAAGCAAGTGACATGCTTTTTTTCAACAAGCGATCCATAAAAAATGATGTAAAGAAAAATAAAGAACTAAACATTCCAAAGTAGCGATCAAGAAAAGGAAAATAAACAAGTAAACAATTAATTAAAGAAACAAGCAAACATTCCAAAAACAGGAAGGAGGATGGGTACTGTGTCAATATATACATCAACATCATCAACAAAACATTTAAAACATCACATTTACTTACCAAAATGTGTTATGTACATTTCCATTATTTCAAATCAATAGAATAAAATGATCAATTCTGTCCTGTTAAAGAGATATATTTTCGGGTTTTTTCTTGAAGTAGTTCTTGTTTTTCATGTTTTTTTAAAATGGAGGGTAGTTTGTTCCATAAATCTCCACCCGAATAGAGGAGACTAGATTTGAATAGATTATTATTTGGTCGAGGGAATGAGAGCAAATGGGTGGGTGTGTCTGCTTGTGTTTGTCGTAAATTTGTCTTATCTTTTTTGGAGCATTTCCGTTGACAATATTATGCATGCAGATTGCCTTGTTGAGGAAAAGTCAGGGGTTAACCCAATGACTCCCGACCATTCGAACTGAGAATCGATCCCAGTCCCCGAGAAGGGAATTAACTCCGAACGTCACTCCAAATCTTTTCATTAAAAAAATCACCCAAAATAAAGTCTAACTCACATTTCATTTCTGAAAGATGCATATTGAATAGCAATGATGATATTTTTATTCCAAAGCTAACACACTGTCACACAACAAACCATGAATTGGAATAAAAAAAAAATCCGTAATGGCGCTCCGAGCATCGCGCCGAGTCAATACTGCGCACGTCACGTGGAAAGAAGAAAATTTTTTTGGGGTCACTTCGAAAAATCCGTTCAAAAAGACTAGTGGGTGCTTTCCCTTGCTGTAAGAACCAAAAACGGAGCACTGAGAGTCAGGAACAGGAAGAACTAACTTAGTATATTGCATTGTGGGTAGGGCAAAAGTGAAAGTGAAACTACTAGACCGGGCGTTCAGCGGGCGCAATCGGCGCATACGGTAGCCAGTGGTAAAAAAAAAATCCGACAAGTCTGGCGTTTGTAGCCTTGAGAGGGTTAAGGACCACAACTCCGCCTAAGCAGCTCATTTGAACTCTTTCACTCCATACTAATTCCCAGTAGCTCTTCACCACAGACGTAGTAAAATCAGCAATTATCGTCTCTACTTTTCCTTACTTTGTTTGCGTGTCAGGCGTGAGTGTTTGGTGTTGTTGGACAGAACAAGTCTCTGGCTATAACTACATCAAGTTTCTTCAACTCTTTTTTTCTATTTTCACACCAGAAATGCAGGAATACAAACATACGCTTGTTGTTCCGATAGTTTTTTTTCCTCCCTCTTTGCCACTATTGGCTGCACTTTCAGTGGGTCTTTTCAAAAGCTGCTTGTGACCAATTTAGACCAGTTTTGCTCAAGGGAAAGCACTCAGAAGACAAATAACGGATTGCTGAATTCATGGATGCTCCTTCTTGCAGGATGTCCTGAATTGCAGGATATTTAAATTGCCTAGAGCCAGCGTCACCGGATTATGAGAATTTGAGAAGCAACGATTTTCTTACACACACACACACACACACACACACTTGTACACTTGTAAAAGGGCCTATATAAGCATTTGCTATATTCAAAGGAATGTAGCACTTGTACTAGTCTAGAGGGGTGAAAAAAAAGAGCAGTAAATGTGTGTGTGTGCGCTGCTCCTGCACTCCGCCGGGGCTGCCCCCTTGCAGGATTTTTGAAATTTCCCAGGAGCACCCACGTGAATATAATTAAAGAAGTTTTCCCCCCTTAGACCATACTTAGACGTGCACTGTTCATAGTCAAAAGTCACCACACATATGTGTGCTGCGTACTGAACAGAGGAAGCTTCTAGCACGCATACATGGGTGCTACTCTTAATTTTTACACTGATTTCAGTATTTTTAATTTGACCAGAAACTGAACTTCAGGTTTTTTTTTAATTCATCAAAACATTTTCTTTGACCACAAGCGATTTGGGGCGTTTTGAACTTAGTCTAGTTCTACCTTGGAAGTTTACAAAGGCAATGTAATAATTTTACAAGGCTTATCAGACTCAAACTGCCTCTGTCTATCATTTTAACTGTCTGTCTGTCTCGTTATATCTCTCTCTTAAGTTGTCCCCCTGAATCGTCCGACAGGGCTCTGCTCCTGTACCCTGCCAGGGCCATGGGTCCCTGGACCCCGGCCTTTCAGTTTTGTTCATTTTGGGGAGTTGCACCCATGCGCATATGTGTGCGTGCTACGTAGTGAGAAAGTTGAACGGAACCTGTGTTTGGTGTGACAGGGGGGAGAAAGGTGACCGCTACGACCCGGGCGTGTTCCTTCTGCTGGACACACCCAATGAACCCGACCGCTCTGGGCGTGCCAAGTCCTCGCACACACCCGCTGAGGTAAGCAGTGGGTCTTTTTTGGTGCTCTTCTGCTGTTTCTTCTTCTTCTTCTTCTTCTTCGATCGCTCAGACAGTTTCCTGTCAATTATGAGCGCAGATGCGTCATGCTGCCGTTATGCGCCTAACTAAGAAATAGTTAGGCCCAGCAAGTCCGACTTCGACTGAAGGAAATGTTTTTGAAAGTGTTAAGTGAAAAAAGGCAGGAGAATGGTCCGGTAAGGCAGAAAGATAGTAGATGACAGTAAGCAAAGGGAAAAGGCAGAGTCAAAGAGTGTGACAGATTAGAGGAAGTTATAAGCACAGAACTTCCAGAAGGTGGGGGAACTATTTATTCCAGAGACCCCCCCGGTATCTCCACGGGGTGTTTCAGGACCAACCTCCTGGAACAAACTTCCTCTCTCCTTCCGTCAGCGACCGACCCTCTCTGCTTTCAAATCAAAGCTCAAAGCCCACCTGTTTCCCATTCATTGAAGATCGTTCTCTCTTTCCATCCTCTCGCTTCCCTTTAAGGTCTGTTTCTCGTACGCGTGTGTCTTGTTATCTTCTTGTTCGTCTTGCTATTATGTGCACGCATGTGTGTGTGTGTGTTTGTGTGCGTGTCTGTGTGTCTGCGTGCGTACGTTTTTGTGTGAGGGTGTTTGTGTATGTGTGTTGGTGTATGTGGTCAGTCCATGCGGCTCGGTTGCTGTGGCTTACCGAATGGGGTATGAACGAGTTGGCGTCGATAAATATGTGTGTTTGTGTGCGCGTGTGCGTGTGTGTGTGTGTGTGTGTATGTGTGTTAGAGAGAGAGAGAGAGAGTTACTTTGTATATGCGCTGTTGCTGGTTGGTGCCACTCTTGAATGCTGTTTTTGTTGTCTGTTGATGAATCATTGATTGTAAAGCGCTTTGGGCTCATCTGAGGTAAAGCGCTATATAAATGTACAATTATTATTATTATTATTATAGTGTTACTGTTTGAATGCGTTGTGAATGTTCCGTGTGTGTGTGTGTGTGTGTGTGTGTGCGCGCTTCAATTTTATTTCTATCAAGATTTAGCGCCGTATGAGTACTGGCTGTTGTGTTCTCTTCGACCTGTCTGTGACGTTTCTTCTTCTTCTTCGTTCGCTCAGACAGTTTCCTGTCATATGAGCGTAGATGCGTCATGCTGCCGTTATGCGCCTAAATAGAAACAGTTAGGCCCAGCATGTCCGACTTCGGCTGAAGAAATCTTTGTAAGAATTTATAGAAAAAAGGCAGGAGAATGGACCAGTGAGATAGAAAGATGACAGTAAGCAAAGGGAAAAGGCAGAGTCAAAGAGAATGACAATTAGAGGAAGTTACAAGCACAGAACTTCCAGAAGGTGGGGGAACTATTTGTACAAAAGACCCCCCGGTATCTCCACGGGGGGGATCTGTGACGTTTGAGAGGCCTTTCAGATTTGTCCTTTTAAAAAAAAGTTTTCGTTGTTGTGTTAAAAGTGTGTATATATTTGTTATACTGTTATACTTTTCGAATGTTCGAATGGCTTTTATTATCATTATTTAGAGTTGTATGATAATGAAGATGAAACAGTGAGGCTAAGAGGGAGGATTAAGTGAAATTAATAAAGGGAAGGATGATGATGAATTTTTTTTTTCAGTAATGGAAAGTCTGTTTGGTCTTCTACGAATCTCGGGATGACTGACTACAAAGACACTGAAAAGAAAGACTAACATCCGGTCCCTTTTCCCTATATGAGTAGTGGGGACAGAAACACTGGTTATGTCCCTTTTAAGCGTGACACATTTAGGTTACATTAACTCTTTTTTTCAAACCTGAGAGAGTTATCTTTTCATGAGTCAGTTATACTTTGGATAACTACCCCACTAACGATAACTCTATCAGCCCGGCTCACCGTAACTCTTAAGTAGTCCATCTTACCCTTTTAGAGTCTTTGCTGACTAGAACTACAAGTACAATCCACCTGCACACACACCGTTCTCTCTCTCCTCTCTCTCTCTCTTTGTCACTAGTGTGTGTTTCAAATGATTACAGGTCCCCCTGTGGGGATACCGGGAGGGTCGTTTGTATAAATAGTTCCCCCACCTTCTGGAAGTTCTGTGCTTGTAACTTCCTTTAATGTCACTCTCTTTGACTCTGCCCCCCCCCCCCCCCCCCCCCCCCCTTTGCTTACTGTCTTCTACTATCTTTTTGCAAGAGCCAGGACATTGTCCTATTGATTTCTCTTGTCTCAGGACAGTTTGTCCTATCACTTTTCCATCCTCAGTACATCACTGATTCCAGGGCTATGACACAGAAAGTTATGACATCATCAATGACATCACACACACCATGGGCAGGGAAGGGGTTAAAGAGTGCCTTCTGGCTTTCACCCGACGATTAATTGAATAATTTCTGACGACAGGTGATCTCCACCCCGGAAGGGGAGGCGGGTCTGTGGGTGCACACCCTGGTTCCGGCGGGCCACGGGCTGTGGCGCCTGCCCCCGGAGGACCACAAGTGCCAGAGCAAGGTGGACAACCCCGAGCACGTCCTGAGAACCCTCTACAAGGTCACCGTCAAGATCGTGGCGGGCAAGGTGCTCTACAAGTTCGATGACATGTGAGTGGGGGCGTACAGCTTTAGATCACTGCTGTTGAAGTTTTGGTTCATGTTTTGAAGAGATGTGGGTTTTGCTGTCAAGATCGTGGCCGGCAAGGTGCTCTACAAGTTTGATGACATGTGAGTGGGGGCGTACAGCTTTAGATCACTGCTGTTGAAGTTTTGGTTCATGTTTTGAAGAGATGTGGGTTTTGCTGTCAAGATCGTGGCGGGTAAGGTGCTCCACAAGTTCGATGACACGCGAGTTTGGGGCGCACAGCTTTAGATTTTTGCTGAGTTCATTCATACAAGCGTGTTGTGTTTGAAGTTTTGGTTTGTGTTTTGAAGATATGCAGGTTCACTGTCTAGATTGTCACTGGTAAGGTGCTCCACAAGTTCGATGACACGCGAGTTTGGGGCACACAGCTTTAGATTTTTGCTGAGTTCATTCATACAAGCGTGTTGTGTTTGAAGTTTTGGTTTGTGTTTTGAAGATATGCGGGTTCACTGTCTAGATTGTCACTGGTAAGGTGCTCCACAAGTTCGATGCCTTGTGAGTTTGGTCACACAGCTTTAGATTTCTGCTGTGTTCATTCATGCAAGCATGTTGTGTTTGAAGTTTTGGTTTGTGTTTTGAAGAGATGCGGGTTTCGCTGTCAAGATCGTCTCGGGCAAGGTGCTCTGCTACAAGTTTGATAACATCGGGATAACATATCAAGTCAAGTCAAATTGTGATTTGGCTTGGATTTCCGCAGATTGGATTTAAGTTGGGTAATTGCGTTGTGTGTGTGTTGCTTCTGGTTAAGACGGGTGACGTTTAAGTTTTCGCTCGTAGCTTTTGAATTTCTTCAGCTTATGTGCAAGTTGAATGTTGTGACTGCGTGGTTTGTGGCTTGGTGATTTATGTTGGTGTCATTTTATATATTTAAAGAAAAAATCTTGTTGCTATTCAAGATAGAGTGGCTAAGTTTGTTTCATTTACATATAAACAATTAACTGGATGAATGTGTTGTGTGTTACTTTAGCTTATGACAGGTGACGTTTTACCTGGCAAATATCTGACTTGAAATGCTACACCACAGTTTAGAAATAATGTCGAAAAAAACGTTTCCTTTAGATTACACATTTATTCATAATTTTAATTCGTTTGATGGTAACATGTGATCCAATTTTAGCTTGCTTGATTTTGGTCATTTTAATGGGGAATAAAAATGACGAAGAACTCGTGAAAGGAGAGGTAAGCTTGTGTATATGGATAGAGCATGGTTTTAATTAGAAAGTACTGTGCGCATGTAGAATGGTCAGGAAAAGATGGACATTTTTAACTAAAGTAACAAAGGAGCGATCTTTAATTATTAAATTCATTTAGTTACTTGTTTTAAATAATTTATGTAGTACCGTAAATTATAAGGCGATATTGTTTTCTTCAATTTCGACCTATGCGCCTAATAAACGAGGGAGCCCTATTAGTGAACAAATTCATGAGAAGAGAGGCAATGATTGCCGTGTTCAGTTCAGTCTACTGTGAGTCAGACATCGAAAGTGGTCACGAGTTGCCGATACGACGAATACTCGCATTAAAATGCTTCAAAATCCCTATTATCGTCCGATATAGCTTCCAAACAGATGCCATAACCGTTCATTGGATGTAAAAAGCATCGTTGTAGAGCTTAAAATGCCATAATTCTACCAGTTTTCGTGAAGAATTGTCCAAGCACATCAACAGGAAGCAGCACAAACGGAAGTTTGATTATTTGAAAGGGGCGCCAACTCTCATTTATGACAGCAGTAATGGTGGTCTGTAAGCGTTTACAGGACGCGTATGGGCTTTAAAGTTTGACTTTCTTTTGCGAGGTGCAAAATAATAAACGAGGGCGCCTTTTGCTTTAATTTTTTTTCAGATTTTTCTTGAAGATTGCCCTATTCGCCTTATACACAGCAGCTCCTAATGATCCGAAAAATACGGTATATGTTATGTTGAAAAAAGAACTATACTATCATTATTTGATTTGTAAGAATCTGTTAGGTGGTTTTTTTTCTTTCCTGTTTTTGTCATTTCTATCTGGAAGCATTTTTATTAGACTACTAATGACCAATCGTTTGTTTGTGTGCCTTTTAAAAATAATATGTTCTTGTTGAACAGAATTACGAATCAAAATGATAAGATTCATAAATCAGTACAAGTCACGAAGATAAGTTTGGTTCAAGCATTATCAGATTGAAATCAAAACGTTTCTTACTAATTTGCACACATGGACACACAAAAATTGTCAACAGGTATTAGGCAGTATTATTTTTAAAAACAACAATCCTTTGATTGCTTTTAGTTTTAACCCCTTGACTACCACCAACGTATTACGTACTGACCTGATGACATCAGTGGTGACGTCATCAGATGAAGAGGAATAACTGATATGCTGGCTTTTGCTCTAACACAGTCAAGAGAGTAATACCCCTAGACCATTTTGCCAGATTGTCTTTTTCATGGCATGCTTTGCCCAGTGATTTTTTCTTTAATTTCCTCTGGCAGTCAAGGGGTTAAGAGCAGCATCATAATTAGACATAATCTTTTTACTGAATCATCAGGCATGGTAATCTTCAGAGAATTCTTTGAATTCAGAGAAAAGTGAATGTAGAAAAACAAATGTCAGATGGGGTTTTAAGCTTGAAGAGATGCCTTTTTCCCAATTTTTAACAGTTTTATATATTAGCCCTCAAAAGGAATTGCCAGAAAGAGGTCTTTACCCATTGCTACCTCCATGAAACAATGTCTCCTGAAACCCCCAAATGTTTTCAGAGAAAAACGCTTTTCTTCCATTGCCATGCCTGCTGATTAATAGTATAAAAAAAGACCCTTTTGGTTGATTTGTTTTGATATGTACATTAATGTGGGCTAGCCTTTGTGAGTAATGCTCAACCACACTCAGCATATTTATGTTTTCTCTTGTGCGCTCAACAATAACATGGGTGCTACTCTTTCATTTTTACACTGATTTCAGTATTTTTAATTTTACCAGAAACTGAACTTTAGTTTTTTTATTTCATCCCCCCCAAAAAATGACCACAAGCGATTTGGGGCGTTTTGAACTTGGTTGTTCTATCTTGGAAGTTTACAAAGGTAATGTAATAATTTTACAAGGCTTATCAGACTCAAACTGTCTATCATTTTAACTGTCTCGTTATCTCTCTCTTTTAACTTGACCCCCTGAATCGCCCAACTGGGCTCTGCCCATGTACCCTGGACCCCTGCTTTTCATTTGTTTCCATTTTGGGGAGTTGCACCATTGCAATAAGCATATTGTATCATTACATTCAACCACACACAGCATAATGATGCTTCTCTAATGTGTATACAACCAAGCAAAACCACATATTGTTACAAAAATAATTGTTATCATCCGCCCCAAGTTTACAGCTGAGGTCGTAAAGATATGCTGTGAAATCCTGACAAGTATATTTTCTTGATCTTTGCCTATCACAGATAACTTAACTAACTAATGGTGGGTTTTTTTCCCTTCATTTTTTTCTTTTTGTTAAGAGGTCATATAAACTCTATTAGGTTATGGCTGTATTTTCTTGAAGTTTTTCTTATACAGATAACCATAGTTTTTGTTCTTGCTCCTTTTGTTTTAGAGGTTGTAAACTCATTAAGTAGATCTGGACTTTTATTTCAGTTACCTTTTATTACTAGTGCGGACTTAAGTATTGTGTTCATTTCTTTTGTTTAGGTCTTTTAAGCATATTAAAACGTGGAAAAGTTTGTGTTGAATTTTTTTTCATGCAGATGACTTATGTTGAATTTTTTCTTTCTTTTTTCTTGTGCTTTAGACTATAAGGCTGCACAGACTCTTTCTAAAATCAGGACTATACTTAGTTTGATCTGTTGGTATTTGGTATTGGTATTTGTTTATTCTAGTCATAGAGACTTATCTCTGTGAAATTCGGGCTGCTCTGTCCTGGAGAGCGTGTCGCCACGAGTGCAGTTCCTACCCAATTTAACCTTTTCACTGCCCCTTCACGGATATTTCCGTCAACTTCCGGTAACCTATAAACTGCCCCGTCACGGAAATATCCATCAGAGGGTTATTCTAAGAGTTTCCTGTTTTCTATCCATACGCTTTTCGCAGTATGTTCGAATGCATGTGAGAGTGTTCTCAAAGGATAGTATATTCAATCCCCGTTCAGAAAAGCATAGGTTATATGCACTTTTATTCAGAAAGTTTTGCGATAGACTCGGCAACCTAAAACAGCTTGGCAAATAGTTGCCCGGAACTGGGCTCGGCAGTGAAGGGGTTAAAAACATTTTTTTGGGGGGGGGGGGGGGGCAGAAGAGGGGGGGGGGGGGGGCACACTTGGGAAACCTAGCTATCAATTTGGCCATACCAGGCAGCAGGATTTCTCCCTGCTCTTATCGACTTTCAACTGCCGTGGGATTTTTACGTGCATAAAGCGCACGAGTCAGGCTAGCTTTAAGTCCCCATCCGAAGGACTGGACGTTCAGTTCGATTTTCCTGTCAAGCTAGAAAGAAAGGGCGAGGCCTTTTACTATTGCAGGTGACTAACAGCGTTTCTCATTTTCTTGGTTTGTTTAGATGTTGTAAGGACATTGTTTGATTCGGACAAGCATTTGCCTGAAATTTTTTTTACAATGCAGATGACTGACTAAAGATTCTTTCTTCTTTTGTTTTGTTTCTGTCCTCCGTGTGGTGACTGATGTTTCTGCCTGTGTTTAGATGTTGTGAAGACATTATTTGATCCGGATGAGCATTTTCCTGATATTTTTCCTTTGCAGATGACTGACTAAATATAAGTAATAATTCTTTTTCTTTTGTTTCTGTCCTCCGTCTGGTGGACGTTTCTGTCTATTTTGTTTTGTTTAGATGTTGTGAAGACATTATTTGATCCGGATGAGCATTTTCCTGATATTTTTCCTTTGCAGATGACTGACTAAATATAAGTAATAATTCTTTTTCTTTTGTTTCTGTCCTCCGTCTGGTGGACGTTTCTGTCTATTTTGTTTTGTTTAGATGTTGTGAAGACATTATTTGATCCGGATGAGCATTTTCCTGATATTTTTCCTTTGCAGATGACTGACTAAATATAAGTAATAATTCTTTTTCTTTTGTTTCTGTCCTCTGTCTGGTGGACGTTTCTGTCTATTTTGTTTTGTTTAGATGTTGTGAAGACATTTGATCCGGATGAGCATTTTCCTGATATTTTTCCTTTGCAGATGACTGACTAAATATAAGTAATAATTCTTTTTCTTTTGTTTCTGTCTTCCGTCTGGTGGACGTTTCTGTCTATTTTGTTTTGTTTAGATGTTGTGAAGACATTATTTGATCTGGATGAGCATTTTCCTGATATTTTTCCTTTGCAGATGACTGACTAAATATAAGTAATAATTCTTTTTCTTTTGTTTCTGTCTTCCGTCTGGTGGATGTTTCTTTCTGTGTTTTTTTGTTTGCATGTTGTGAAGCCATTTATTTGATCCGGACGAGCATTTTCCTGATTTTTATTTTTTGTTTTATTTACGATGCAGATGACTGACTAAACGATTCATTCTTTTTCTTTCATTTCCCTTCTTCGGTCTGCCAGAAAGGAGCATTGATTGAGGAGGGGGAGGTATGAGGCAATGTGATCACTGATGTCGTTTGCATGTGCATTATATAGTAAACACGCATAGAAAGCTTTGTGAAGTGGTTGGCCTCCAGTAACTCATCTGTGACTCACCTTGGCGTTATCGCGGGAAAGAAGCTTCTTTTTTTATATTTTTTTATATTTTTTTGACGGAAGAACATCTCTCTTGTTCTTACTTTAATTATTCTCCGAAAGAATCGGGGAAAATGTTGATAGTGATGTTATTATTACCACTGTGATGTTGTCATTTCGTGTGGAATCTAGAAAGTGTAGCTTTAGAGAGGTATAGAGTACTAACAGGTCTGCGCGTTGGTTGCGTCATTTTGAGGGGTACGCAACCCCCTTTGCTACTCTATTTTTCTTACCTTCACACTTTTTTTGTTTTTCGGTGAAATGGTCAATGTCTGTCTGGTTTTGTTTTTATTGCTGTGGGTTTTGTTCATTTCTTATAATATATGTCAGCTTTTTGTGTTTTTCTGTTATTTTAGATGCTTATTATGAAAGTCTAGTCATTTTCCTTTCTTCTAAGATGTCCTGTCAGCATTAACTTTTTCTTCCTTTATTTTTTTAAGACGAGAATAGCAAATAGCTACATTGCCACCGATTCTGTATGAATATATATATATATTTTTTTTTTTTTCCTTTAAAAAAAATTATTTTTCAACTTTGTTTCCCACCTACTGCATAATGCAACCAGACTATACAAGTTTTTAAACTTTTTTTAATTTGGGGGTAAGAAAAAAGTGTTAACTTTCAGCATTCTTGAATTGGAGTGCATTTTTTGTACAAGTGCGTCACCACCTCTTATCTGTTTCCACATGGAAAGTCTGTTTAACCACCGCCTTTTCTTCCACAGCATTTTATCTATCAACATTAACATCAGCTTTTGGGAATTCGTCAGCATTACGTCTTCCATATTTTGCGGACTATAAGGCGATACTTTTTTTCCTAGACTGAGACCCCTGCGCCTTATAATGTGACTGATAATGTTGTAAGGAAATAGAGCAACAAAATCTGAATTTTGAGTCAAATTTGGGCGGTGCGCCTTATATTATAATGTGACTGATAATATAGTAAGGAAATAGAGTAACAAAATCTGAATTTTGAGTCAAATTTGGGGGGGTGCGTCTTATATTATAATGTGACTGATAATATAGTAAGGAAATAGAGTAACAAAATCTGAATTTTGAGTCAAATTTGGGGGGGTGCGTCTTATATTGTGACTAATAATATAGTAAGGAAATAGAGTAACAAAATCTGAATTTTTGTCAAATTTTGGGGGGTGCGCCTTATATTATAATGTGACTGATAATATAGTAAGGAAATAGAGTAACAAAATCTGAATTTTGAGTCAAATTTTGGGGGGTGCGCCTTATATTATAATGTGACTGATAATATAGTAAGGAAATAGAGTAACAAAATCTGAATTTTGAGTCAAATTTGGGGGGTGCGCCTTATAATGTGACTGATAATATAGTAAGGAAATAGAGTAACAAAATCTGAATTTTGAGTCAAATTTGGGGGGTGCGCCTTATATTATAATGTGACTGATAATATAGTAAGGAAATAGAGTAACAAAATCTGAATTTTGAGTCAAATTTGGGGGGTGCGCCTTATATTATAATGTGACTGATAATATAGTAAGGAAATAGAGTAACAAAATCTGAATTTTGAGTCAAATTTGGGCGGTGCGCCTTATATTATAATGTGACTGATAATATAGTAAGGAAAATAGAGTAACAAAATCTGAATTTTGAGTCAAATTTGGGCGGTGCGCCTTATATTATAATGTGACTGATAATATAGTAAGGAAATAGAGTAACAAAATCTGAATTTTGAGTCAAATTTGGGCGGTGAGCCTTATAATGTGACTGATAATATAGTAAGGAAATAGAGTAACAAAATCTGAATTTTGAGTCAAATTTTGGGTGTGCGCCTTATAATGTGACTGATAATATAGTAAGGAAATAGAGTAACAAAATCTGAATTTTGAGTCAAATTTGGGGGTGCGCCTTATAACCAGGTGCGCCTTGTAGTCCGTAAAATATGGTACTTCTCACCAATTTTTTGAAAATATATAATTTTAATCCCCACCATTTTTGGTCCTTGCTTTGGGACAGACTCAAGTGTGAATACTTTGAAATGTACGCACCATCCCTAGGTGACAGTTAAGAAATAAAAGTTGTATGCTTTTGTGTGGTAGCTTCGAAACATTTGTGGCACGTCTTTTCGTGACAGCTTAGAAGCGTATGTCACGGCGATGATTCTGTGACCCGTCTTTGTTGTGACAGCTTAGAAGCTTATGACCTGTGTGACGTGACAACCCTAGAGAATATATCTGACATGCTTTGCGACAGCTTGCATGCTGTAGGGTATTGCTTGATGTGGCACACTGTAAGGTGTAGGGGTTTGGGCATGAAACGCTTTCACTGTTTCACTAGACAAAACTTTGACCAGATGAAACATTGGTGTAATGAGCAACAAAGCTGCATGCTTGAATTTTTTGGGGTTTTTTTTAAGCAAAGGAAGGCTTTTATTTCAGCTCATCTATGGCATTAAAAAACAACAATCTATTCTATCCATACATTACCAACACCTGAAACAACTGCATTAGCCTAAATCGACCTGGGTTTATACCAAAGTATATAAGAAAACGAAGGTAGCCCTCGACCTAGGCCTACTACCTGATGTCAGCCGAGGGTTACTCCCCCTGACATCAGTAGTGGCTGGTCCGAAGGGCAATTACAATTTTGTTTTAAAAAACCACCTAACAGCCTGTATCTTTTGAACCAACGAATTGTTTAGGCCATTGGCCCCTTGGTTGAATTATCTTCTTTTTTTGTTGGTTTGCCCACCAATTCAGTCCATTGACAGCATTATCGAATATTGTTTGGAGCAATTTCTTGTCAATTATCTCTTTTACCGCAACAGCTGAAATTGTCACTTTGTATTCCACCAGTTTTTATTTTATAGGGTCACTGTAGATCTATGGGTAAAGGGCTAGCTACGCGTCAACTAAAATCGTACGATACGATTCGATCACATGCTCTCGAAGCGCGAATCAAATTTGTTCTTAGAGATCACGTGATTGAATCGCATCATACAGTCATACAATTTTAGTTGTCAAAATCACGGTTTTCACCTGTTTTCCCTCTTATAGCTGGTAAGAAATCTTAAGAAATCTTCCTAGCATAATAAGAGGGAATGTGACGTGGGGGGGTCTTTAAGATGTCGTATTTCCTACTTTCTCTTTCATTGACTCGGCTTAATCCCTATTTGACCACCGGTCAGAGTGTAGAATTTTTTATTTTATTTTTTAAATTCCTATGGAGAGACGGCTCAAGTTTCGCCACCAGAAACCACCACATTTTTTTTAATTGAA
>JAGGCT020000981.1:0-25000 GCA_017654935.2 Phymorhynchus buccinoides
CACATGGCGGTGCCATAGCCGATGAGGTTTAACTGAGGCGTGGTTACCGCTACACCTATCTATATTGTTAAAAGCTCGGGACTTTAATGGTGTTGCACTGCCTCCGGGCATTGCACCCAGTATTGTTCCCACCATCTTTGTATTTACAAATGTCCCATATGTGTCTATGACCGAGAGGACGTAAAACATCATTTTCACCACTACAATAGACTACAGATTCAGGAGAGAGTTAAATCTTGCTTGTTAAAACATAATAACTGTCTAAAGCATTTTTCATCGGATCATACATAAACAATATAACATGATTCACATACCCATAATAGACAAGACATTCGTAAGATAACAACAGATTAAGACGAGCCGACTAAAAACATAAGAATGCAAAAATACACGCCCACACCAACAGATGCGGGCATACACATAATTATACCCCCAACACAAACACACATGCACACGCACACGCACACGCACGCACACACACATACACACACACACGCACGCACACACGCACACACACACACACACACACACACACACACACACACACACACACACACACACACACACACACACACACACATGAATGTCCCATATGTGTCTGTTCCAGGCCGGAGGACGTTAAACGAACTTTCACGCCTAGCACCTCAAAGGGGAACAAACCCAACATTATTATTTGGCAACTTTGGTGGAGGGAGCGTTCTCTACCGTTGCTCAATTTCATTATCTCCTCTTATTCGATCGCTCAGACAGTTTCCTGTCAATTATGAGCGCAGATGCTGCCATGCTGCCGTTATGCGCCTAACTAAGAAACAGTTAGGCCCAGCGAGTCCGACTTCGGCTGGGGGAAATGTTTTCGAAAGTGGGTCGTGAAAAAAGGGCAGGAGAATGGACCGGTAAGGCAGAAAGATTAGTAGATGACAGTAAGCAAAGGGAGGGAAAAGGCAGAGTCAAAGAGAGTGACAGATTAGAGGAAGTTACAAGCACGGATCTTCCAGAAGGCGGGGGAACTATTTATACAAAAGACCCCCCGGTATCCCCACGGGGGGAATTATTTTCTCTCTACTCCCAGCCTCACTATTTCACTTTTCTGGAGTTGTTTTGCCCAGGAGGGGGTGGGGGAGGGGGTCATCCCCTCCCTCCCTCCCTCTCTCTCTCTCTCTCTCTCTCTCTCTCTCTCTCTCTCTCTCTCTCTCTCTCTCTCTCTCTCTCTCTCTCTCTCTCTCTCTCTCTCTCTCTCTCTCTCTCTCTCTCTCTCTCTCTCTCTCTCTCTCTCTCTCTCTCTCTCTCTCTCTCTCTCTCTCACGAGGACTGCTGGCGTGTGGGGGTGGTTGCCGGTCTCTGTACACGTCAACACATTCACAAGCGTTAGACCACTCATCATATATGACTTACAACTCACTGTAGTGTCGCCATGGGGGAATAGTGATATTCTGTGAATATTGTTAACGTGTACACAGACCTTTACTAAGCGCATCATAGGAGGTGGGGGGGGGGGGGGGGGTGGACAGATCAAAAGCTTCCTTCAGTTTGAAATGTCAAGATTAATTAGCCCTGACGGCGACTGCGATTTTTGGAGTTTCTCGTTCTCCCCTGTTTTGTTGTGTTGAATATAGTATAAAAAAATAAATAATAATAAGTAGATATAGGGGAAGACGGGGTAAAAAAGCCCATGGGCGGGTAAGAAGCCCATGCCAATTATCTCATGAAATGAAGCAAATTGCAGTCAAATTTTGCCCATGAGACGAGAGCGTTCTTCTCATGGGCAAAAATCGACTGAAATTTGCTTAATTTCATGAGATAATTGGCATGGGCTTCTTACCCGCCCATGGGCTTTTTACCCCGTTTTACCTTATGTCAGATGTGGTGCCAAAGGTTTTCAGAGACAATGGTATCACTCTTCTATCTAAATAGAGAGCAAAAAAACGGTCTCATTGATCTGAGATTTGAAACACGCACAAAAAACAAAAACAAATGCGCTGACCAAGCGTAAATCTCGTCAATGTAAATAACACCTTTTCGTTCTAACGTTGTTTGAAGTTCAGCTCATCACAGGATCTGTCTGTGTCTCTGACTGTCTGACTGTCTGTCTGTCTTGTCTCTCTATCTCCCTCCTCTCTCTCTCTCCCTCCCTCCCCCCCCTCTCTCTCTCTCCCCCCCCTCTCTCTCTCTCCCTCTCTCTCTCCTCCAGGTGTTTACTTCGTGCATGAAAAAGAAAAAAAACATATATCAGACTAATCCAAACCGCTGCGAATCACTGAAATCACGCAACAGTTTTACATTTGGAAGACAGACAAGGATAACATCCGCATGACAGTCTATAAATAAAAAATAAAGAATACCTAATGAGGATGGGGTGCAGTGGAGAATAAGAAGGAAGTATTATATTTCATTTTCATGTTATGATCTTCCTCCTCCTCCTCCTCCTCCTCCTCCTCCTCCTCCTCCTCCTCAAAAACGTGCGCGCGAGGAACATGCAATTACAGCTAAGTCAAATGTCGCCATTGTTTTGTTTTTGGGGTTTTGTCTTCTTTTTCTTCCCTGTGAAGTCTTTTTCTAGTCTGCGTAGTGATACGGTTAAAGTGACGAAACAAATACGGACGTGAGGGGATATCATAAACAAACAATTAACAATGACAATCAAAGTGTATTGGGCATGCAAGCGCGTGTGTGTGTTCGTGTCTCTCTCTTTCTACAAATTATCCACACCTCACGACACAGACGAACAATCAACAACAGTCCACAAAAGCAGATAGAATGAATTCAATCCTGGTTAGCTATTAAGTCAAAATAAACAGGTCAATTTTCCAAGAATATACTACATTATTCACTCAGATTCAAAATAAAGTTTCACTTCCATCATCAGTTCTCTCTCCACAATAATTATAAAGTTCACGTTCTTCTATCTCGCCTTTTCCTGATATACACAGAAAAGGGGAAACTATTTCTTTAACAACATGTTTTCTAAAAATCCTCAATTTCCTTCCGATGTTAGTTTTTCCTAAAACTATTTCTTTTAAGTAGTAGAAACTTTTCCAATTCCTAGTTATCGCCCATTCTAGATTTATGAAAGAAATCTATTTAATTTCCAATGTGCATACCACAATACACTCGTGCTGGCAGCAAAAAGCGCAGGTGCTCCCAGTGCACTCCTGCCGTTGAAGCAGATTCGTTAACGATACAAAGTCCAGATTGTTTGTGACAGTGTTGTAAGAACAGGCCTCTTTGACGTGAAGACAGGAAGGGTGTACGTTAGCAGCTAATGTAATTTTGTTTAAAAGGGTGGGTGGGAGGGAGGGGGCACTACAAAATGAAGAGAATGTCAAAAAGGAAGAAAGTAATACAATCAAAGGAGGAAAACCAAGCTTCCATTGACTAAAAAAAAAGCGTGTTGAAGAAGATTTGGGGACGTTAACGATACATGCAAAATCATGATTGTTTTGTGACAGTGTTGTAAGAACAGACCTCTTTGATGTGAACACAGGATGTACGTTAGCTTGCAGCTTACAGCTATCTGTATTAATTTTAAAAATCGGGACTTTACTGGTTTCGTACTGCCTCTGGGCATTGCCTAAAGTATCGTTCCCACCATATTTGTATTTACAAATGTCCCATATGTGTCTGATTCAGACCAAGAGGACGTAAAACTCCATTTTCGTCGTCGCTGTACGTTAGCAGCTAACGTAAATTTTTTTAAAGGGGTGGAGGGAGGGGGCACTAAAAAAAGAAGAGAATGTCAAAAAAGAAGAAAGTAATAGAATAAAAGGAGGAAAATCAAGCTTCTTTTGACTAAAACAATCAAGCTTAAAATAGAGACTGTGTTTTAAATGGCATGCTTTGAAGACGACAAAGCCGCAATTAAGGTCCAGTTTACGACAGACGTGTCAGCATGTTGGGGTATGCTGTTTTGCGTATTATATCCTTTAGCTTAGAAGCTGAGATCAGTAGCTTGCAAAACTAATGCTGACCTAAACGTTTCTGGTTAGAAGCAAACATCTAGTCTGAATGGCTTGCCTACACACCTATGAAGGCAAGTGGATGTTGCTTTTGGTCAGCCATTTCTTGGCCGACATAGTCGCTTTTCAAAATGGCCGACAACATCAGCTTGTTGAGGCACATTGAGGACAAATAGTTGCTTGTAATATGTTATATTCATGTGAATTATACCATTATGGAACACACAAAATGCAAGCACGCTATTTTGTCCATGCATTTGAAACCCAAATTTAACACAAATATTGAATTTTAACTGCTTTCATTCTCAAAAATATGATCTGCGACAGTAACACATACTATAAAGCTCAATTGTTTTGCTGAATCCATTTAACAAAAATATTAATGACAACACTTGATGCCCAAAAAGGTTTACATGTCTTAACATAAAATCATCCATCATAAAACGTAAAACATTCACTTTATTATCTATAAAAGTAATCATAAGATTACCGGTTGCACATTATTCCTTGACATGTAAAGAGATGTCATTGTATCGGCATTTCAAATCTACAAATCTGCACTTGTTATGAAAACAAATGTTCAAAATTACAGGTTGTACCTTATTGTTTGATGATACAATCATTGTTATTGTATCCGAACAAAAATAAGAGCACAATGCATACAAAACATAAACGTTCATTTTGCATCTCAAAGATTGAACAGTATCTATGCAGAGGTAACTGCACACACGTTTCCAAGTACTGTCAAGCTTCTCACTATTCTTAAATCACTGTTTAAAAATACATTCCTTCAACAGCTATTTGACAGCGATTATTTCCAAGCAATAATTAACGGTCATTCCTTGATTCAAACAGAACCTCGGTGATATGTCTCGTCGCCTCTTATACTTGGCATGCTTCGTTTGACTCGTTTCAAAATCCAGCAGTGAATGGTTTACTGCAATTGTCCTTGCACTGGTGAGCTTGTGTGCAACCAAATTCAAAGCAAGCACGTGAACACCGTCGTGTTGCACAGGATCCACAAGCACATGTCAAAATTAAGCTACACTGTCAATGGCTGGGGTTCAAGTGCCTCACGACCATTCTCTTTCATAGTGAGCTTCCACCCACTGTCCAAAGCTGAAGGCAGGCGTGGATAAAATCCAAGGGCTCTCTTCCATATAAGTGCCTGGTAATGATAATTATCGTCTGATATGCCATTTCAGTGCTTCATATGTAGGTGGCAGATTCTCCCACATTTTCCAAGCTGTGAAACATATCACATCGAACTTGCTGAATGGGCTGTTTCTGTGTGCTTGGGTCGCAGAGCTTGCAGACAAATGACTCTACATCAGCCAGAACTGAATCATCAGGAAAACAATTCACGGCCCATGTTTTGGAGAAATTGGGGATTGTTGACGAAGACACATCAGGTAGATCGTTTGCCGCTATACTACCAACAAACTGACTCGTGATGTCTGATCCTGTGATGGCATGGAATGCCATTAGGAATGATATATGTGTGTCGGTGATATTGTTGAGATGAACTGGTATGAATTGGGGTGGTTTTTTTTCGAGGAGTCCCTATTTGCATCCACAAGAAGCGATTGGATTGTGGTTAATGCGTAATAAAACGCGCAATCTCACCCATGTCACAGCTGATGACAACTGTCTGGGATTATCCATACTCATTTGCATCTCTTGCCAGAAGCATTCAGGCATCAGTCTCTTCATGTTCAGCAGAGACCACTTTTAAGACACCTACAAGAAGAAGAAAAAGACGACATCTTTCCCTCTTGACATCCAAACTTTTTGCAGAATTTGTCAACCTACCAGAGAAGATCAGCTATCTTCATTGCTCGTTTTGAAACTTACTTGAGAGTTATGTACTAAGAAAGTCTGTCAGTATGGCTTTGTTTTCATCAAGAGAACTGAATCTGTGCCATTGACCAACTGCTTGATCTCGAGATTGAAGCCGAGGTTTGACAGCTTGCTTTCCTTCAGTCCTCTTGGTCCATGCTGCTGACTTGATTGTGCACTCATTGTACCAGTCAACCCTGCTACACGAGTCTGAGAAGAGTTTTTCCACATGTTGTGCAAAATTGTCAAACCGCTGCCTAAACTAATTCATGCCTGCATGATTTTCAGCTGCTTGGACAATGGCCATGCCATCAACAACAGCACAGATGTGGCAGGTAGGAGGAGGGTCATTCTGTGGGAGGCCTTGCTGGAAGATGTTGGCCGGATCAGCTTTGTTTCTTGGAAGATGCAATCTTCAGTCTGGTGTTGCAAGAAAGAAAGAACTGGACAAATCTCTGTGTCCAGCACCCTATCAAATCAACGTCCCTTCCTGTTTTCAAGTTCAAGTTCAGTTTATTTTCCAAAACAACCTAGGGGCACAAGAAAATGTGGATATAAAAAAACTTATAACATACCTAAAGAATTTTGTCCGCCTTAAGTGCAACAACTTTCGCCTTCCCTACTTGAATTGTGTACATGCTGTAAAATATTTGGATTTTTCTTGTTTTATTCTGTTATGAAAGCTGGTGGTTCCACACACGAATCTGATTTGGACAAATCAGTGATTATATCATTCTCAGTTTCTTCAGCTGTCAGCAGATCACTTGCCACACCACCACTGCTGCATTGCCTGTGGTAAGTGCTGAAAGTTCCTGACTTGCGCAAGTGGAGGGCATGAACGCTTAGAACAAATTGGCCAGTTTTTGCACATGATTACTGGTCTCGTTTCAGTCTTTTTGTTTCCAAAATCCTTGTATGAGGATTCGTGTTCCTTCGTCATCAATCATCAATCATCAATCAGGCTGAAATTTGGTCTGGTATCTCTTGTGGGTTGTACCATTTCATTGAAATTGATGCACCGCCTATCTCTAGCTGTGCGTTTCTGGCGATTCCAACAAGACCTCTGGCAACCTTTCCTGCTTTGTTCATGTGTTCAATAGCCTGATAATCTGGAATTTGATTGAACTACTGCTCGCTCTTCTTTAATGCATCTCTGGGGCTAACTAGCAATACAGTTTTACAGAGTGTCTGCAATAATGGGGTGGCTGAAAGGGGTGTCCGATTGGACTTAAAAAATATGTGATCCCTGAAACCCCTATTTGTCAGCTACAACAATATATCATTTATAATCCATAAACGCATAATTTATTATCTCATGTTATTTACTGAACGCTTTTTCTTTCCGTGCAAGTCTTGACGTGAGCACCTTGATCACTTTCTCTTCTCTGACCTTTGCCCTTCGTTGAATGGCCATAGTCCACAGGTAGACAAGCGGGTTGAGGACAGAGTTGACAGGCAGCATGAACACCACTAAGCCATCGTGGAGTTTGGTGAAGCCAGTGACTCGGTGTGAAGACATCAATCTAGCCAGTCCTAAGGAAAACCAACAGACACACTCTGTGATGGCCACTTTTCCCATGACATGGGCTGAAGAAAAGTATGGCCTCTTCGTGGGGTCCAGTGTTATTCTGTATTTGGGTGTTCGTCTGTGGATGGCAGTTTGACCAGCCATGATCATCAGAGATAAAATAAAGTTGACTGTCACAGTGACAGTGAACCACCTGAAGTTCTTACCAGTGGATTCGTGTCGCTCAAACAATGCTAGACGACAGAGACCAGACTGGCCTTTTAAGCCCCAGTGTGACAGTCGAGGAAGAAACGGTATCAACGATAGCAGTATTTCTGTAATCCATGCTGATGCTAGAGCTTTATAGATCAAACTTGTTTTGAAATTCCAGTGTTTTCCATTGAAACAATAAACGGCCGTATGTTCCAAAATGATCAACAAGATAATGAGAACCGACATGTTAGCAGACAGAATGGACAAAAAGCCAGACACCTTGCAAGCCACACTGCTGGTCCAGAAATGTTCAATGTGGATGTACATGCCATGAAACAAGGCGTCTGCCACCAAAGAAACGCCAACGTGAATGCCCATTAAAATATTAGTAAGCTGAAGGTGAGCAATGGCTACTACAAAATTGCTTGCAAACATATTTTTGATGACAAATGAAATGATAAAACAGAGTACATTCCCTAAAATGGCACATGAGCTGATCAGCCAGAAGAAAGACTTGTACAGCTGTGTTGGTAGCAGTGTTGTGCACGAAGGGAGAATATGACCTGGAGCAATGCACTTCAGTCTGTCTGACTGTTTAGGGAGTAGGTTTTCACAGCAAAGTCTGTAGTTTGGTACTGACGCTCTGGACAATAGTTTTGATTCTGATAATAAATCCAAAGGAAATTGTACCAAGGGATTTTCTTGAATATCCAGATTAGTCAGTCGTGGAATGTTCCTAAATCCATATATTCCAATGAACTGGACTGCAGAAAAAGAAGAATTAAGATATGTCACATAAGGTAGATAAATAGATAACATATTTCCAAGAGCTAACAAACTGGTATTAGACATATCAATGTGCTTCATGGCGAAGTGAACAGTTTTCCACTTCGTTGCTGATATAAGGCTGATAGGGTTGTGTTTTATAATAATAATCTTTACGTTTGGCAAATTAAAGAAAATATTTGCATTGACAGAGCCTATTAAATTATGGCGTAAGTCTATGTACTGTAAATTGGGCAATTTGATGCGTGAAATGTTGACAAGAGAACAATGCAATAAATGAAGACGAATAAGATAGACATTCTTTGTGAAATCACCGAGTGACATTGTGGACGCTGAGGCATCAACGTATCGCAGTTGATGAAACTGTTCAGCAGAAAAAGCGTGACTACACATGAAGGTGTGACCGTGACACAGACAGCCCTGAGGGCAGGCCCTGTCACACATCAGTTCATCATCCCGTAGAGGACATTGACCCCAGCCATCACACAGGTTATCTTCATGCACACAGACCATGGAGCCCCGACACATGTACAGCCCAGCACAGGTCTCTATATCACAGTTCTTTTCGTCCTCTCCATAAGTACAGTCCGCCATTCCATTGCACCGAGTGTAGAGAGGAAGGCAGTTCAGGAGATCAGCTGTACAGCGGTAATGGCTATCAGGACAAGGCTCATCCATGGTCATTTGCTCCAGAGTGAAATACCCACTGCCATCCAGGTTGAAGTAGAATTGGCCAGTCTTGTCCATATCCTTGATATAGCTGCAGTAAGTACATTCAGGAATGTGCCAAAGCCATTCTGTATCCACACAGTTCTTCTCATCCGAATCATCCACACAGTCCGAAAAGTCATTGCATCGCTGGCTGTTCAGCACATACTGGCCGTTAGAACACTGATATTGATCACGTGCAGGATGCTGACAGAAAGACTCATCACTGTTGTCAGGACAGTCCTGACGGAAGTCACACACTGACGTGTACTGTAGTATGGTCATGTGATCATCACACATAAACATGGCGTAAGTGGCGAATGCAGTTCTGTCAGGAAGAACTGTGTTGGTATTTGTCTGGCCCGTACTGTTCAGAACCTTACAAGACTGGGAATAACTGAGCCTGAAGCATTGACTTTGGGGGTCACAAGACATGAATGCGTGTATTTGAATATAGCGTGGACACAAGAATAACAACTGCTTTGTGCTTGTGAAAGTGCACCGTGGTGACTGCAAACTGATTAACACGATGCTTGAAGTAAATGTAGTAGGAACATGTGATTTTACTTCACACAAAGCCGCAGCTGCGCCTACCACAGTGAATCCCGGTTGGCTTAAATAAATAATGGATACGGAGTAACCTGTAACGAAGATCCTATTTGAAGGATAGTTCACATTTACCACAAAGTGCTTCATATAGTATATGAGCGTATTGTCAGTCCATTTCCGAAACCTAGAATACATAAAAGGCTGCTTGTCCCACCCTGTCGTGTAACCAAGAGCTACGCTAAAGAACAAAAACTTATTAAAGATCGGAAGTGAGTCTTCTTGTTCCTGTCTTATTTTGAGTGAAGCCAGTGTCCCTCCAATTCCCTGGCAGTCATATTCAATCAATGTTAAAGATCGGTAAGTGTCTATGGTGATCAGTTTGAAGCATTTGTTCCGTGAGGCCACTAGACCCTGACATCCAGGTCCACTGAAGGCACAGTGCTCTGTCTCATCCCGTCCATCTTCACACTCTGCTTTCTGGTTACAGTGCAAATTGCTCTGGAAGTCAGGATAATGCTGCACTGAACAGTTGAACAAACCGCCAAAGAGTTTTTGGGGTTTCTCGTTTACAGATATTGTTGCCATATTTATCTTAAGAGCAAGTTGTGAATGTTCCAAATCGAGGGTAAATGTTATTTTCAGATCCTGAGCCACAAACACATAGGCTGGCAAAAAAGGGTCCATGCACAGGTGCTCAACACAAGTGTGGGACGTGCTTGGAACTGTGAGTATCACTTTCAGCTTTGATTTCCAATTTTCAGAACAATGATGAGGTTGTGATGTTTGCTGAATGCTGACAATAATGGCGTTGTCAGGAGGGAATTGTAAGGTATTTTCATAATGTCCGAATTTCATTTCTGGTATTGCGATATAACCAGCAGAATGATCAGACAATTGTTTCACTATAAAGGTCATTTTTTGCACTGGCATTATGTCAACTTGAATGACGGATGTGTGCACACGAACTGATTTGATATTCAGGCATGGTGTAGATGAGAGGAAAAAGTGTTTCTCTAGAATATATTCTATGCACCATTTCATTAAATATGGTGCTGATAATGACGTATCATCACATGCTATAAATTGTATGCCGTAATTGCCTGATTCACACCAATATGACATTAAGTGGATATGTGCAAGTGCGTACATGCCTTTTGGCATTTTGACTTGCAATTGGCAAAAACTACCAACATCACCACACATCCCATAGACCACTTTCTGGGATGCAAACTCTTCTGAGTTCATACAGCCAATAGCATAGGAACTTGATATGTTGGTATGAACAATTGTAATATTTGTATTGGTCTGATTTACGATATATTCTACACCTGGGCAGATATCTCTGATCTTCAATATTTCCGTGTTGCCGTGTTCTGCATTACAGATACCAAAAGTAACCCGACATTATCACACATTTTATTTAGAAATAGCTCATATAAACTCTGTGTCCTTTAATTAAACAGTAAAAACAATGCTATTATCAATAACATAAGAATGTACATGTTCCTAAGATAGAAAAACAATTACATTCGCTCATAACACCTACTTTAATTTATACTTATAATAATAAATACCTCATTACATAAATTAACAAAAATCAAATGTAAATATTCTTGGTTTCATTGAAATTGAGAAACCTTTTTTGTACAAGTCAAAGAACGAGTCCCTAGGCTTTGTTGTAATAAACAGCGGGTTACCTACAGAAAGAGTTGTTTCCCTTCATAGAATGGACACTGTCCACATCTTCCATTTCCGTCTTTGAATGACCAGTTTTAGTCCGCAGCTAACTTGTCAAAAGGTTTTGTTGTTCCAAGAGGAGTTCTTTTTTTTTTAAACTAAGAATGTTTCCCAAAAACGTTTTACCAGCGAATGTGAACTTACAGGCAAATCTTTTTTCCATATCTACAACAATTCTAGTACAGCGTGATCTCTCCAATTCTTTACATTTAAACTTTAAGACGCTACGACATTTCCCAAAGATGTGTGTAGCGATTTGTGACCCTCCTAAGCGTTCCTTAATCTGTTTGCTTTTCTCTTTTAGATTGTTTTTCTTCTGTAATTAACCCCCTCCTCCCTCTCAAACTTAGCCCTCCCCTTCCCCTCCCCTTCCCCTCCCCTTCCCCTCCCCTTCCCCCTCCCTTCCCCTCCCCTTCCCTCCCCTTCCCTCTTTTTTGCTTTCTACTTGTTTGTGTATATACAGTAGTGTTTATTGTGTGTAAGGTTTTTGGTTTTTTATTTGAATCATTCCAATTTTGTGTCTCTTCAGGGTCAGATTTGGTACACAAAGAGCAAGCTGGTTCGAACCCAGCTCCGTTCACGGTGTTGTGTCCCTGGGAAAGATACTTTACTCTTATTTCCTGGTCCTTAAACTGAGGTCCCGTGTGCGAACGCACGAACAAGATCTTGCACACACGTTGAAGCCCAAACCACTATTCGATAGGAGTAGGCCGTGCTGTGCCAGTGGGATGGATGACACGAACTCACATAACGTGCAAAAAAAATGGGTGGTGCTGTACTAGAGCGACGCGCTCTCCTGGTGGGAGCAACCCGAATTTTACAGAGACGTGTTTCTGTGACTAGAAAATACCAAAATACCAAATAACAAAAAAATACCTTGCAGTTACAGACAGTTTTTGTCACTGTGTTGACTGGTCCTAATGCTGAAATGTTAGCATTGTGTTAGTGCTCATCAGCAATCACATTAGCTGCTTGGGTATCAAGCCATTTTATTAGTTGTGCTTCATTAGATTTTTCCCGTTTTTCAACCAGTATGTTAAAGGTATACACGAATGGATTTATTGCCGAATTTAATGGTAATGCAAAAAGAGCCAAGGCAACGTTAGCTTCTCCAGGAATGGGAATACCATTCATTGCCAAAATCCCACACATTCCAATGGGAAACCAGCACACAAAATCACTCAATGCAACAGTGATCAGCCGCCGGGCTATGGTTGCTTCCCTTGTTATTTTCGTACTGTTGATTTTCAAGGCGTTTGTCTGTATGGACCAGTAGATGGTAGCTTGGCCAACAAAGATCAATAAAAACAAAACGAAATTCAGGACGATCAATACACTGAAAGAATAGGCTTTGCCTTTGAACTCATTCCTCATCACAGGCAGCGGGATACAGATGCCAGTCTGGCTGTAGAACTCCCAGTGCGATGTCACTGGAAGTAAAGGCAACACAGCCAAGAACCAACCAGCAACCCAAGTCAGCAGACACGTCACAGCTGCTGACTGTCTGTCGAATCGAAATGTGCTGAAGGGAAAGTGAAGGACGATGAAACGATCCAGAGTGATGAGCCAGATGATGACAGCTGACACCTCGCTGGACAACAGAGACAGAACACCTGCCACCTTACAGGTCACACTACTTTTCCAGGTGTTGTCATAATGCAGGTATTTGCCACGGAACACTTCGTCAGCCACTCCTATGATGGCAATGTAGACACCCATCAGAAAGTCAGCCATGGCCAGATTGATGACAAACACACTGTAACCACTGGAAGACGTTATGCCTCTGGCCAGAAGACGTGCAGAGAAACAAAAGACATTGCCGGTCACTGACAGACACATGATCAGCCAGAGAAATGCACGGTAAGTCCACGACTGTAACAAGTCCTCACATGATGAAATTTCGTTTGGGGGAGCATGGCAAGAGGACTGATCAAAATCACCCGGAAGTATTTCATCGCAGCAAAGCTTAAAATTTGGGGACACTATGATTTTCAACTGAGAAAGATCTTTAAAAACATCAGGTGGATATGTTTTCAGAGGGCTGCCATCCATGTACAGTTCAGTCAACTGCAGTAAAGGCCGTAGCCCACTGGAGCTGATGGTGTGGATAGAAGTGAAGTTTAGACTGAGTCGTTGTAGTCTAGGAAAGGAAGAGAAGACTTGGCCATCCAACACTGTTAGTGATGTGAAGGACAGATCCAGTGTGGTCAGTGTGTGTTGATAGACATCAGATGTGAGATCGGTGCTGAGGGAAATCAGTGGATTGTTGGACAACGACAGTTCTTCAAGGTTTTCTAACCCAAGAAAACACAACAAATTCAAAGTTCTAAATTTATTGTCATTAATGTCAAGAACTCGTAAATTTGTCAAGTTCAATTTTGGCATGGAAGACAAAGAACACGTGGCCAGAACCAAATAGAAAAGACGATCATGATTGTTGGTATCAGACAGAGTCATCCCTGAACCCGTTGCATCCAAGTAGCGGAGCTGAGGGAAATGTCCAACAAAAAATGTCTGAGAGCAGAGAAAGGTGTGACCTTGACACTGACAGTAGACAGGACAGGTGGATCCACACACCAACTCATCATCATGCAGTGGACAGTGAGGCCAGCCATCACACAGGTGGTCAGTGTGTACACATACTGTTGACCATCTGCACCTGAAGAATCCAGGACAGGTCAGGTCTTCACAGCCTTCTTCATCCTGGTGGTCAATGCAGTCATACATCCCATTGCACCAGGTGTAGACAGGCAGGCAGTCATTGAAGTCACCAGGACAACGGTAGTGACTATCAGGACAAGGCTCTGTGGAATTCATTGGAACTGAGGCGAACCTTCTGATGCCATCAAAGTTGATCAGAACAGGAGAGGGAAGAAATTTGAATTTAATTATGAATGTTTTGAATGTTGCACAGTTTGTTTCATCTGATTCATCGTGACAATGGGGTGTTTGATCACACACTTTATGATAAGACACACACCGGTCGTCTAAACATGTAAACATATGTATACACTTAGGGTAAATACACAAAAACTCATCACTGTGGTCTGGACAGTCTTGCATGAAGTTACAAACCAGGGTGTAAGAGAGTGTGTTTGCTCCATCACGGCAAGCAAATATTGGTGATAATGTTTTGTAGTCATTCAAGGTGTAATCCCAATTTGTATGTGAAAGCTGATTAGAAAAACTACAAGGTGTAAGCTTTTCCTTACAAAATTCAACGTGTTTAGAATTACACAGAAGAAAAGAATATGTCCATTGATCAGTTTGACACTTTATCAAATGCCGTTGTTTTATGGGAGATGCAGTCGTGCTAGTGACAGATATTTCTAAACTGTGGGTGTGTTTGTCAGTATGGTTTGGCTTCACTTCACAGACTAGTCCATAGGTTCGTTTCATGCTAAAAAACACATTGCTGTCAACATCTACCAGTCCGGCTAGTCTCCTATTCCAATATGTTGTGTATAGAATCCTTTGTCCAACATGGTACATGAAATGGTTGAACACATAACCACATCTAGGTAACGTTATAGGTTCAAGTACATTGTAAAAATGATAATACACAGAACGTTTCTGCAAAAGTTCATGTCTGTACAGGGTAGGTGATGACATGTCGTTAGAATGTAGGTCAATAAAAAGCTCTTTAAGCTTTAACGGATGCATCATTGTTATAGCTTTGAGTGAGCCGAGCCAGTCCTTGAAACATTTTGGGAAATTTATCTTGCCACCTAGTCTAGTACAATAGTCTATTTCACCGACTGCATACATATATGGATAGTATGGTGGAAAGTTGACTTTGGCGAATCTGTAGCATCTGTTGCAGACGGCCACCAGCCCCTGGCACTGGGCACTGCTGAAGGGGCAGTGCTCTGTTTCATCCCGTCCATCTTCACACTCTGTCTCGTGGTTACAGGCCACGTGCCGATGGAAGCTGGCGTAGTGACCCACAGAACAGTTCCAGTGACCACTGGCTAGCTGCTGAGGGGCCTGGGTCTCGTTGAAGAAGGAAAAGTACAGGTGAAAGCAAGATGTGTTGGTTTTCATGCAGCTTTGTTTCTTTAGATCAACAGATATTTTCTTAGTTTTCAAGACACGCATATAATCGGACGTGAAATCTGTTCTTCTCTCCCAAACAACGGCACGAGATTTATTGAAATGGCGATACAGTGTGACCTCTACTGGATACACAGTGCTTTCTTTAAAGCTGACCACTATTGTTTTCTGTTCCTGAACATCAACGTGCCCGTGCAGTAATGAATGATTCAATAAACTGATGTTTGGCCCCACTGTGATGTACCCCGATGAGGATGACGTCAGCTCCAACACTAGATCTTGCTCTTGCACGTGAGTAACACTTCTCCCTGTGACATGCAGTAAGAGACATTTCATAAATGATATTTTGTTAAACTTACGCTTTGATTTGGGTAGATGAACACATTGTCATGTAGGTCGAAAATGTTGAAAGGAAACATCATCATATAGTAAAAAGCCAAGTGTCCGTGTGTGTGTCTGTCTGTCTGTCTGAAACACAAAACGGGCCTTATAACTCCGCTGTTTTTCGACCGAATCGCTTCAAATTTGCTATGAGCCCTAACGGGGCGATGGCAACAGCAACCGAGGCGGCCGTGTCATTTGCGCGGTTTGGCAAATGCGCGAAACGCGTATCCACCGGCCTCTCGGCACACGTATCTCCGGTGTTTCTTGACCGATTGCCTTCGAAATTGGAAGGTAGATGACCGGGGATGGTGCCTATCTGTGTGCCAAACCGGAAGCGAATCGATCGATTCATAAACGCGCGCGATATACGCCGCTTCACCTTTTCACCACCGTTTTTTAACCGATTCGCTTCCAATTTGCTGTGAGGCTTACTGTGGCCGGGGCAAAGCCTGGCAGCAAATGTGAAGAGAATCTGGAGAGCGCGTCACTCTCAGAGCAGCGCCAACGGGAAACGGGGCCTTATAACTCCGCCGTTTCTTAACCAAATCGCTTCAAATTTGCTGTACTCAGCGTTACCAGTACTTGGCGTTACCGTTACTAGGCGTTACCGTTACTAGTAATAATAATAATAATCATAATAAATAATTATTTTATAGCACTATTCTCCTAACACATGACACAGCAGGACTCATCGCGCTTTATATTGAAACACCGAAAACAAAAATTTTACCTCATGCATGCAACACACATTCCAAATACATCAGATTATTTTAAAAAAGGAAACGCCTTATGTGACAAAAGTAATGGTAATACACGCACACAACTCAAAATGCCAACTATGAAATATGAATTTAAAATAAATTATTTAAAAAAAATAAAGTTCTGTGCCAAATTCTCTGCAGGGTGGATTGAGAGTGGATGAACAGACATAAATTAACAAAGGTATGTTTTGAAGAAATGAGTCTTCAGGCCAGTTTTGAAGGATGACAGAGACGGAGAGCTGCGGAGAGAGAAAGGGAGATTGTTCCAGATATGTGGTATTTGGAAACGAAAAGCTCTGTTTCCAACTGTTTTGTGCTTAGTGACAGGTTTAGAGGGTTTTAGGTTGCTTGATCTGAAGTTGCGTTCAGGCATATACTGGTCTCCTCGCTGCATTCAGCCAACACATCCCGAGTTCGGAGAAGCTCAAATGAGAAAATTATTTGGATTTGTTTTGAGGGAGGACAATGGTCCAATAAGGCAGAAAACACAGTAGATGACAGAAAGTAAAGGACAAGGCAGAGTCAAGGGAAATTATATAGATCAGACGAAGTTGCCTGCAAGAGTAGAGTGGCACAGTGGTATCGCGTTCGCTTCGTGTCAAGTAAACCCGAGTTCGAACCTGGGTACAGGGGATTTTTTCCTCTCATTCTGCACTAGGCCTTAACGGTCTGAACGTGGAGTCTTTCGGATGAGACGATAAACCGAGGTCCCGTGTGCCCATGCACTTAGCATACGCTAAACCCAGTGGCAAGGGAAAAGTTGTCATTTGGTAAAAATTTACACCACCCCCCCCCCCCCCCCCCCCCCTCATCAGTGACAAAAATCGCATGCAAAAAAACAAAAAAAAACAGCCTCTGGCTGCGACGCGCTCTCCAGGTGGGAGTGACCCGAATTTCACAGAGACGCCTCTGTGACTATAAAGTACCTAATACCTAATACCTAGAACTTCCAGAAAGTGGGGGATCTATTTGCTTCCCCTACTCACCTCCAAAGTCGTCGTCCAGGTTTCTGATAGGCCTGGCTTCACCCGACGACTTTTGGGAAAGGAGGGTCTTTGCCAGTTGTCAATTTTAAATTATTTAGATTATAGGGGAGACCGGTGTCACGAGAAACATTTCCTGGTGTGAAATAAGTTCCGGTCACCGTAATACTCATGCGCGCCACAACCGTAATCATAACTTCTTCTTTTTTTAAAAAGAGATTTAAATGCTCATTCTCCGCCTTGGCATAAGGTTGTGTCAGTCCAATTGACATAGGCTAGAACACCAAGGCTACATCAAAATGTTGTTATGCTCTGGATAGTTATGCAGGGATTGTCTTTAGCCATGGCAAGTTCCGAGCATAACATCATCAGTCCAAAATCCTCCGAAGTCGGAGTGTGGCTGCCCACGTAGCGGGGTAATAAAAAAAACCGATCACACACGTAATGTTCTCATCTCTAGTTGGGGCATTTGTACCATAGTGTTCAATTGCTTCGGCTGTTGGGATGATCCCTGGAGTGTTTAAGCCAGGGAACGACAACAACAACAAATGCTCAATCTACACGGAAAGAATCGAGAAATCGAGCGGGAGGGTATTAATCTACACGTTTTCCCAACATGGCGGACGATGTGAACAAACACCCATGCAGACAAAACTAAGTACAGTAAGTACAGCACAAGATGGCACAAACAACCACACCCACACTTTTTTATATTTTATTAAGAGTGCATCCAATTGATTATGTATACACTTTTTATTTCGTAAAAATGTGATGAAATATCCTGTGCAAAGGGGTGTATATTTAGCAAATATATTTAGCAAAACTCCACCCCAATATTAACTGACATGTGCAGAGGGGTGGGTGGTAGGCGCTTGCTATGGATTTTACGGTAGTCCTAGTAGTAGTAGTAGTAGTAGTAGTAGTAGTAGTAGTAGTAGTAGTAGTAGTAGTAGTAGTAGTAGTAGTAGAAGTAATAGTACACGTAGCAGTAAGCACAAGATAGGGACAAAGCAAGCCGTCTTAAGCTTTGGGGGCAAAATCTAAATCAAAATCCAGCATAGGCCCACTTTATTTTCTAAAAACAGAGAAATATAACAGAAACACAACAATACTAAAAAAACATTAAAGCGTTTGAAAGGCCATTATAAAAACAAAACAAAATACTAACCCATAACGTCTTGCAAATAAAAGAAATGCATGCAGGAGTAGGGGAGAGGGTGCAATTGCCCCGAGTTCAGCATCCTGCTGCTTAATGTCTTGAACATAATAATAATAATAATAACTAACATTTATAGAGCGCCCTTTCTCTCTTGAGCTCAGGGTGCTTCACAAATTATTTAAATGAATAAATAGATCATAAACATATAAATAAACTACTAAAATATTAACTATCACAAACATGCACACAGCCACAACACACACGCGCGCGCACACACACACACAGACACACATATGAGCACACTCTCATACACAATGTGGGGAACATAGTTTTAAGGCAGGAAACAGGACAAGGAAGAGATCAGAGGCATTGCTGGAAGAGGTGAGTTTTAAGAGCAGTTTTGATAGGTTGGACAGATTTAGCAGAGCGAAGTTCATAGGGTAGGGAGTTCCAGATAGAAAGGGCACTGAAAGAAACTGAACGTTCACCATATGATTTAGTGTTTGTATGAGGAATAGAAAGGATAAGTTTGTCAGAAGAGGAACGGAGAGACCTGGAGGGTGAGTACAGGTGAACGAGATCAGAGAGGTAGACAGGACCAGATGAATGGACAGCATTGAAACAGAGGCAAGTAATATTATTCTTGCTTTGACTGGAAGCCAGTGTAAGGTATTGAGGTGGGGTTTGATGTGGTCTGTACGAGGGACTTTAAGGATTAACCGAGCTGCATTGTTTTGAACTTTTTGAAGTTTGTTGAGGAGGGTTTGCGGACAGCCTACAACTGAGTAAGGAATTGCAATAATCGATGCTAGACAGTACAAATGCTGATACTAGAGTCTTGGTGGCTTCAACCGTGAAATAGTGACGAATGGCACTAATTCGACGGAGTTCAAAGCTCACCGATTACGAATCAGAGTCACGACATGAATGACCATAGTAAGATGACAGTCGAGGTCTATACCAAGGTTTTTAGCTGACTGACAGAAAGGAACAGTAGCATCGCCAATGACAAGAGAATCAGGAAACTGAACAGAGGTGGAACTTCTCTGAGTGGAAACGATCATTGCCTCACTCTTATCATCATTGAGTTTCAAGTTATTGGAGGTCATCCACGACTTGACATCTGAAACAGTATCCTGCATGGACAAAACTAGATCATCAATCTCACTAGGCTTAGAAGACTTTTGCAGTTGGGTATCATCAGCGAATGAATGGTGGAGGGCTGAATGCTGGGATATGACGTCTGAAAGTGTAGAGAACAAATAGAACAGGGCCCCACAGAAAACAGAAGCTGTGGCAGAGTTGCTGTCCTGAATAGAAACAATCTGGGCCTGTATTCACGTTGAGATAGCATGAGACTTAGCATGATGCTAACTCTTATAGGACTTTTGGAAGAGCTTCTAAGTTAGCATCATGCTAAGTCTCATGCTATCTCAACGTGAATACAGGCCCTGGGTACGGTTAGAAAGATAAGAGGTGAACCACTGGAGAGCTGTATCACTAATGCCGAAGACAGATTCCAAACGAGAAAGAAGAGTACTGGTGTTGTGGTCAATGGTATCAAACGCTGCTGAAAGGTCCAAAAGAGTCAGAACTGAGTTTTCCTTCATCAAGAGAAAGAAGATCATTAACAACCTTCACTAAATCAGTTTCAATACTATGACCTGGTCTGCAAGCTGACTGAAAGGGGTTGAATAAATCGTTGGAATTTAGATGGTCTGAAACCTGTGAGAGAACAATCTTTTCCATGATCTTTGACACAAAAGACAAATCAGAGACAGGTCTGAAACTTTTCAAATCATTGTGGACTAGTGTGGGCTTTTTGAGGAGAGGTTTGACAATGGCAGTTTTGTAGACATCAAGAGAGAGACCAGAAGACAGAGAATCTTTGATTATTTTGGTTAGTACAGGTAACACAACATCCAAACATTCATACAGCAGAGACGTGGGAATGGGGTCAAGGTCACATGTCTTGGGTGCAGAATTTTTCAATACATTCAAACAATCTTCATCAGTGACAGGGGAGAAATGACAGAGTGGATTGCCAGTGAAAGGTTTGCCTAGTGGATGAGAAACTGTCGGCTGTTTATCAAGTTCATTTCTGATTGTTTCAACTTTTTTGCAAAATAACTCAGAAAAGATGTTAGGCTGAGTGGAAGGGAGATGGCAAGTTGGCCTAAGATTCTTGGGGGTTAAGGAGGTGCTGTGGCCGAGTGGATAATTTAGCCGCTAAGTGAATCACAAAAGGGTTCATCCAAAGCTGACTTGGATAAAGTATATGGGGATCAAGCGCTTTCATATGCAACCATTCTAAGATGGAGTAATCGTTTTAAAGCTGGCAAAAATCCCCTTGCATGAAGATGACTCACGTACCGACTGTCCGTTCTTCTTCTTCTGGCAGTAGACAACCGCCATCATCTCCGTTAAGTGCATAGAGTGAAAATGAAACCACTTCCGTGAAAAATGCAGTGGGTGAAGATGCCCGATATTCAGTAGATGAAATATTCCAGATAACAAACATTAATTCGTCACCTGTTTTCAAAATATTAAAGGAACATTTCAAGTGTATGACGGTCTGTGCTTGATGGGCCCCTCTCCTTCTCACAGAAGAACAAAAGCGTATACATTTAGAGATGGCCTCAGTTGCTATCTATGTATGAAGATTGTAATCCATGGAGACTAAATGAGATCGTTACTGGTGACGAAACATGGAGCCCAGAAACCAAACGAAATAATAAAGTATGGATAGGTCAAAATAACCAAAGACCCCAGATGGTGCATAGAGACACGTCTGTTCTTATGGTTATCTATGCCTTATTCTTTGGTGCTAAGGGCCACGTGATTCAAGGTCCGGTTCCAGAGCATACTAGTGTTACTTGTCAGTTCTACATAGAAAATATTTTATCTCGAGTGGTACAACACTGTATAAATGCCCGACCGGCGATTGGTACCAGAGCAATAAAGCTCCTCCATGACAATGCGCCTACACATGCATCCGCCACTGTAGCCAACTACCTCAAGGAATCTGGTATCGCCGTTTTGCCACATCATCTCTCCAGTCCTGACCTAGCCCCTTGCGACTTTTGGTTGAATCCCGTTATCAAAGAAGCCCTACGTGGACACCGGTTTGAAAGTCGTCAAGAAGTCAAAATGCCGTATTCCAGTGTCTGAAGTGCACCCCCAAAGGATCCTAAAAATCCGCATTTTTGACAGGGATTTCAAAACTGAGAAAGTGTGTTCAAGTCAAAGGGGAGTATTTTGAAGGTTTGGTGTAACTAAATCAAAAGTAATGATGTTACATTTTTCAAAGCACTCCAATATTCAAGACTTTTGAAATGACCCCCGTACCTACGCCATTTTGATATTGGACCACGTCTTCAGTCGTTTGCAATAGCAAGAAACACCCATAAAGAACAGTAATGGTGGGATGTTATAGTGTAGCATAAGCAAGGGATGAACACCATCATTATGATGGTGTTCATGGTGTAATGTGATTTTTTGTGTGCATAAGATTTGATTTGATTGATTTAATTGATTTAAGTTAAAGTCTGTCCACAACAATGGCGATATTAGACTTTAAGAAGAAACAGAAAAAAGAAGAAGAGATAAATGAATTAAACCGAGCTGGAAAAAGTGTTTGCGCGCGCGTGCGCGCGTGCGTGCGTGTGTGTGTGTGTGTGTGCTTGCATGCGTGCGCACATTTATGTGTGCGTACTTATCAACAACAGTATAATAATCAAACCTAAACTAATGAATCAATTATAACAAATGAACAGTCTCAGAGCTGGATAATAACCTTTGCGATGTCAATAATAATAATAATAATAATAATAATAATAGTGAATCATTTATATAGCGCATTCCTCCACCAAATGTGGAGCTCTATGCGCTTAACAACAACAAAAATTAAAAAGCAAGAAATTCAACAACAAAACCAAATAATCACTCACGCACATGCAAATAGGCATACACATACACACCCCACCCACACATACACGCACGTACGCACATACACACACACACACACACACACACACACACACACACACACACACACACACACACACACACACACACACACACACACACACACACACACACACACACACACACACACACGCGCGCGCGCGCGCACACACACACACCCCGTTACCATCACCACCACTCACCCCACCCAAAAACACAATACAAAATACAATCAGTTGAATAAAGCATCAACACTCTCTCTCTCTCTCTCTCTCTCTCTCTCTCTCTCTCTCTCTCTCTCTCTCTCTCTCTCTCTCTCTCTCTCTCTCTCTCTCGCAACAAAGCTGACGTAGACATTGCAGTCAACACACAGTGAAACTAATATGGGGGGAGGGGAGTGTGTGTGTGAGAATAGGGGGGGGTCCAGAAGTAATGTGGCCTAAAGGTTGTGATGTAGCTTGAATAGGCGAGTCTTGAGAGCTGATTTGAAACATTGTAAGGACTGGATATGGCGAATATCGCGTGGTAAGGAGTTCCAAACTGATGGGGCCGAAAAGGAAAAGGAGCGCTCACCAAACATTTTTGTTCGTGTACTAGAAACACAGAGAATTTTGGAATCTGAAGATGACCGTATAGACAGAAAGCATGTAAGAGATGTAGCTAGGGGCATTTCCAGAGAAATAAGAATGACATAGAGTGGAAATTTTGTAGTCAATACGTGCTTTGATGGAAAGCCAATGGAGGGATATCAGGAGTGGTTGAACATGATACTTAGAGACCTTGAGGACAAGTCTGGCAGCAGAGTTCTGGACTTTTTGAAGCTTGTCAATGAGGTGTTGGGGGCAGCCATACAAAAGTGAATTACAATAATCTAATTTAGAGAGAACAAAAGCGCAGACTAGTATCTTAGTAGTATCTATAGACAGGAGATGGCGAATCGTACCAATGCGACGCAGCTCACAGTATGCTGACCGACAGATAGTTTGAACTTGGGAGATGTGGAAGGCGAAAACGGTATTTGAGTGTCACAGACAGAGATGGAATCAGGCGTTGGGTACGTTTTCATGGCTGTAAATAATGTCTTTTAAAGGCCCTACGTTTGCTATGTTTATCTTAAAAGTGCTGTATAGGGTAGTTAAAACTGGACATTTAAACAATATTATGATCAATAGATAGTGGGTGACCACAAGCGCATTGTGTATAAGAGAGAAGTGTCTTGTTCACTGAAGAAAACATCATATAGTAAAAAGCCAACTGTCCGTGTGTGTGTGTGTGTGTGTGTGTGTGTGTGTGTGTGTGTGTGTGTCTGAAACACGAAACGGGCCTTATAACTCCGCCGTTTTTCGACCGATTCGCTTCAAATTTGCTGTGAGTCCTAACGGGGCGATGGCAACGGCAACCGAGGCGGCCGTGTCATTTGCGCGGTTCGGCAAATGCGCGAAACGCGCATCCGACGGCCTTTCGGCGCCCGTAGCTCCGGTGTTTCTAGGCCGATTGCCTTCGAATTTGGCAGGTAGATGACCGGGGACGGTGACTATCGTTGTGCCAAACCGGAAGCGAATCGGTTCAGAAACGCGCGCGCTATACGCCGCTTCACCTTTTCACGCATAACTCCGCCGTTTCTTAACCGAATTGATTCAAATTTGCTGTCAGGCTTGCTATGGCCCGGGCGACGCCTAGCAGCAAATGTGAAGAGAATCTGGAGAACGCATCACTCTCAGAGCAGCGCCAACGGGAAACGGGGCCTTATAACTCTGCCGTTTCTTAACCGAATCGCTTCAAATTTGCTGTACTCAGCGTTACCAGTACTTGCCGTTACCGTTACTAGGTGTTACCAGTATGGTGCATTGCCAGTACTAGGCGTTGCGCTAGTTAACATAAAAGCATCAAGCATAGAACCTGGTAAGTTGATGTAATTGTTGCCAATGCTTGAATGCAAGTGCAAAAGAACAGCCCTTTCATCTTTCATATTGCTACTGTTATAGCCAATTCTGAGATAGCAAAATTGTTATGACTTGTTGACGCTTTGTTACTGGAAATTGTTGTATTCTACGCATTAATTTTGTTAATTATCAACAGGTTTATTTTTATATATATTGTTTTGTTGTCGTCTAATATCACCATTGCGTGAAAAGACGTTAAATTAAAATACTGAACTGAACTGTGCAAAAGAACTCAAAACAAACGAATGATTGTATTATTACTCGTAAATACAAAACGTTCGTTCGATTTGTTCTGTTTTGTTTTTTTATTTGTTGATGTTTTTTTTAAACTGATATGATGTCGTCGATCATCAAGAGCAAACGTTGATGACCAGACGATCATCAAAATCTTAAAACACAAAATGATCATAAATCTATAAAGTGGACAGCAAATAAAAAGAGCATTGTCTCAATCACATC
>JAGGCT020000982.1:0-20000 GCA_017654935.2 Phymorhynchus buccinoides
TAACTCTGACGCGGTAGGAAGGAGTAGATCGACGTGTATATAATTATGTTGTGTTCTGTTGTGTGTGTTGTGTTGAGTCGTGCTGTGTAGTGTTGTCACGTCGTGTTGTGTCATACCATGATCGTGTCACTGCGTGTTGCACAAAATGTGTACGACCCCAATGTGGTCAATTCGGAGACTTGATAATTGTTTGTGCTTTAGCTGAGATGTGAAAAAACCCGAATGTTAGGCCTACCTACATTCATAACGACAGCCATTTTTAAATAAGTCTTTTAATCTGAAAAAAACCAGAATTACTTACATGTTGCTTCTAATTGTCATGTGGTGTGTTTTTACAATTGTGCAGGAAAGAATCCACGCTCACCCCAAAATCTCAGCCTCTACAAGCGATCTCCTTTCAGACCAGTTCAGCCCTTCTCCCGTTTCAAGCGGACGTTTTGTATCCATGTACTACATCCCTCCCCTCAAGACCAGACGACCAGCAGACCCCTCTCCCATCACCCACAGCGTTCCTACCTGCCGCACCTCATCCCCGTCCTTAACCCGTAACCGTACAGAAACCGCTTACGGCAGCAAAAGCGAAATCCGTGTGATGCTGAATCAACAAGGAACTCCGGGAAAAGTTGTCACTCCTGAGACAGTTTCGAGAAAAGATCCAAAAACAGTTGAAGACGAAGATTCAAAACCCGTGTTCAAACGTGATTCGACAAACGTTTCGAAAAGGGATCCAAATCCAATTGAAAAAGATTCTAAACCCATGTTCAAACAATCTAGAAGAGAGGGTTCAGGAAGCTTTTCGAGGCAGGTTCAGGGTGCATTTACGCCTTACGAGACTTCAAAACCAGGCAGGAGCGCTTCCAAAATTGGTGTTGCCAATTCTGTTCCATTGTCCGAAGAATTGGCTCAAGCTTCTCAGAATCCAACCAGCTTGAAATCTCCTAGAACTTCTAAGCTTGGTGGCTTAAAGGCTTCGCATATTCCTAGACTGATTCTGCAAAGACCCACACGGGAAAACCTTTTCGTGGACAGCAACCGAGAGACAGAAGAAGATACGGACAGAGAAGACAGATGGACGGACAGAGACGAGAGATGGGCCGACAGCGAAGACAGACTGAAAGACAGAGACGAGAGACAGACGGACAGAGGGTTGAGGCAGTCCTCTAGGAGTCCTCTAATGAATAGAGAAGACAGATCTTCGGACAGAGAAGACAGACAGACAGAGAGAGAGTACAGACGATCTTCTTGGGATCCAGTTATGGAAAGAGAAAAGCAACGGATGGACAGCGAAGACAGACATTCGGACAGAGACGGCATGGACTCGGACAGAGACAGACACGGAGACAGGCAAGACAGACATTCGGACAGAGGCCTGCGATCATCGGCCTGGGGCGCATCTCTCCTACCCCCCTCCTCTCTGGGTGGAGATAGAGGGGAGGGAGTGGGGGACAGTACCGAAGGGGAGTGGACAGGGGAGGGGGAGATGGAGGGGGGCAGTGTGTGTTCAGGAGTGTCCGTCACCACGGACAGTGTGGTCAGTAGCAGTGGCGGTGGTCATCTGCATTCCGAGGTGCTGGACTGTCAGAAGTTGATTCGACTTATCAACCAGCCTACTGTTGTGAAGGTAGGTTTGTGTGTGTGTGTGGGGGGGGGGGGGGGGTATTGGTGGATATATATATATATGTGTGTGTGTGTGTCTGTCTGTCTGTCTGTATGTCTGTCTGTCTGTCTTTGCTTGTGTCTATCTGTGAATGAAACTGTATGTGCATGTGTGAATGTGTAGCGTGCATCTGATGTGTGTGTGTGTGTATGTGTGTGTGTGTGTGTGCGTGTGCGTGTGTGTGCGCGTGCGTGTGCGTGCGTGTGCGTGCGTGCGTGTGTGTGTGTGTGTGTGTGTGTGTGTGTGTGTGTGTGTGTGTGTGTGTGTGTGTGTGTGTGTGTGTGTGTGTGTGTTTATCTGTCTCTGTGTTTGTGCGTGTCTATTAATGTGCAGGCTTTCGTTTGTTTACGCGTACATTTGTATTTGTTGGTAACTTTTAGTGGCGCATCCTTGTGGAAAATGGTGGGTAACAGATAGGGGGCCTACGCATATGCCCATACAAGTGCAGGGCAACCTCTAAGACGTTAACACGATAGTGCTTGGAGCTTTCAATATAACTGGATGCCATGCCCTCCTCTTGACACATTTATACATTGCATTACATATTTATATATGTATACTATACCCACCCAATCGTAGTATGCTCACCCTCCATACCATTTTCAAGCAACACAGATAAAGGTTCATTGTCGATGCATATTGATCTGCATGTCATTCTTTTGTGTTGCTGCAGGGACGCAGAACTCGGCTGGTTCACTACAGACCCACACATCATCTTCTGGAGTGGCCTAGCCTTCAAAAGAGAAAGGTTAGATTTCAAATGATTCGTTAGAGAGAGAGAGAGAGAGAGAGAGAGAGAGAGAGAGAGAGAGAGAGAGAGAGAGAGAGAGAGAGAGAGAGAGAGAGAGATTGATTGACTTTTATTTATAGAGGGTAATAGAGTAAGCAATAACATGCTTTTTTACATCCAGCCCTCTGGACAAAATACATATATAAAAGTAGAGAGAGAGAGAGAGAGAGAGAGAGAGAGAGAGAGAGAGAGAGAGAGAGAGAGAGGGGGGGGGTGTAAACTTCAAACGGTTCTTTTAAAAGAGGAGTTAGAGAGGTTACATTTCAAATGATTCTCTCTCTCTGTCTCTGTATGTGTGTGCAGACTTTGTGTACAGAGAGGGGGCTGACTCTCACACGTGTCCAGTTAATAGCGCGTTGTGTGCTTCTCGAGTTTTCTTTGAAACAAATCAAATCTAGACATTCTCTTTGCCGTGTTCTTATTGTTATTGTTGGATGCATAATGATGACGAGGAGAAGGAGGATGGGGATGAGGATGATGATGATGGTGATGATGATGATGATGATGATGATGATGATGATGATGATGATGATGGTGATGATGATGATGATGATGATGATGATGATGATGATGATGATGATGATGATGATGATGACAGAGGCTGAGAGAGGAGACTCGGTTAGCACAGTACGCTGTTCAGAAATTCAAGACAGAGCTTGGCATGATGGATACCTCAGCCATGCTGAGATACAACACCACCATGCACAATATGACGCCAGACGAGAGGTCAGTGGATGGGTGGATGGATGGATGGATGGGTGGTTGCATGGATGGATGGATGGATGGATGGATGCCATGCTGAGATACAACACCACTGTACACAGCATGACGCCAGACGAGAGGTCAGTGGATGGGTGGGTGGATAGGTGGGTGGTTGCATGGATGGATGGGAGGATGGATGAATGGGTGGTTGCATGGATGGATGGGAGGATGGATGGATGGGTGAGTGGATGGATGGATGGATGGGTGAGTGGATGGATGGATGGATGGGAGGATGGATGAATGGGTGGTTGCATGGATGGATGGATGTCATGCTGAGATATAACACCACCCTGCACAACATAACGCCAGAGGAGAGGTCAGTGGATGGGTGGGTGGATGGATGGATGGGTGGGTAAGTGAGTGGATGGATGGATAGATTGGTGGATGGATGGATAGTCCGTCAAGCTGAGATACAACACCACTCTGCACAACATGACGCCAGACGAGAGGTCAGTGTGATATGGATGGACGGATGGATCCATATTGGACAACACGACGCCTGGAGAGCGCTGAGGTTATTTCATATTATTATGTAAGTTTCTAAAGTTTTGGGGGGTTTTCTTCACCCTAAAAGTTTTTTATGTCTGTGAAAGTGGGGGTTTTCAATATACCTTTTTTTCTTAAGCTGTCCAGGCGTCTTGGGAAAAACACATTGTTCTAATCTTTCGTATGATTAATCTTTTTCATAAACCTAAAAGAAAGATAAATAATAGCATACGATTGTTACAAGTTACATTGCCGATTTCATGGGTTGCATTAAAAAACAAAATTGGGTGGGGAGGCGTGGTCGGGTCACCCAGTAACAGTTTATCATGCAAATGCTTACAAAAGATTGCGTGTGCTTCATGCCCATCACTGGAGGTCACAGAATACGAATATTAATGGTTGTGTCGTTCTAAATGATCCTTAATTAGTTAACCTTTTCTGTGTTGATTTTATTTTCATAATTATTGATTGATTGATTGATTGATTGATTGTGTGAGTGACTGAGTGACTGAGTGAGTGAGTGATCGATTGATTGATTGGTTGACTGATTGATTGATCGATCGATCGATTGATTGATCGATCGATTGATTGATTGATTGGTTGATTGATTGATCGATTGATTGATCGATTGATTATACAGGGAAGACGTGGAGGAGGTCCAGCATCTATGGTGTGAGCTTCGTCGTCAAGCCATGGAGACAGAACAGCTGCTGACCTCACGCCTCAGCGCTGTGGCCTCTGGCAACGAGTGTTTCAGTTCTCTATCCTCCATCAGCGTTCTGCACAGAGTGAGCCTCCTTTCTTTCCTTGTCTTTCCTATAGTACTCATCTACGTATGTGCATGTTAAAGATGAGTATTATAAAGTAGGCTTAGGCTTGCTTTCGTCATGTGTATGTATTTACTTTTCAATATGTGTATCCGCATGCAAACAATATGACTGGGTCTGCTTTTTGTTACGTGTGTGCGTTTACCTCTTAATTTGTGCGTGTTATAAAAAAAATAATGTAATGTAGGAATAGGTTTCATTTTGCCATGGGTACATGTATTTACATCTTAAATTGTGCAAGCTCAGATGAGTAGGTAAAGTAATACTATGTTTGACTTTATTATGTGCATGGGTTTCTTTTCAAATAAGTACATTTTAATGATGAGTATATAACGTATTATTAAGGTTGTTTTTTTCGTTTTTGTTTTTTTCATGTTTTTTTGCACTTCTCAATTTCTGAATGTTAAAGATGAGTGTGAAAAGTAGGATTGGGGTTTATTTTCCCGTGTGTATGCGCTTACTTCCCAAATTTTGAATGTTAATAATGAGTATAGTCAATAATATTAGGTTTGATTTTGTTATTGATATGATGCAATATAGGGATGTATTTTGCATGCTTTATTTTACTTTATCTGTGCTTATTTTCGTTTTCTATTTTCTACTTTTATATATGTATTTTGTCCAGAGGGCTGGATGTAAAAAAAGCATGTTATTGCTTACTATAGTACCCTCTATAAATAAAATTCATTCATTCATTCATTCCTTGTTTCTTTATGCGTTCCTTTCTTTCTAATTAGAGGAGTTATTATTAGGTATTAGGTACTTTATAGTCATAGAGGCGTCTCTGTGAAATTCGGGTTGCTCCCACCTGGAGAGCGCGTCGCAGCCAGAGGCGCGCCACCCACTTTTTTTTTTTTTTGCATGCGATTTATGTGTGACTGATGAGGAAGGAAAGGGGGGGGGGGGGTAAATTTTGACCAAATGACAACTTTTTCGTTGCCACTGGGTTTAACGTATGCTAAGTGCATGGGCACACGGGACCTCGGTTTATCGTCTCATCCGAAAGACTCCACGTTCAGACCGTAAGGCCTAGTGCAAAGTGAGAGGAAAAAATCCCCTGTACCCAGGTGATTAGAGACGGACCAGCTACTGACATCTCATGCAGTAGTTCTAATTCATCGCCCTCCCCTAAAGTGTGCACAATGACTTCTACATACAGACGCTGGTCACCACCACGGAAGAAGAAGAGGAACGTTTCGGAGACACTAAGACTGTTTGGCTATACTGTATTCTAGACACCCCCTCCCCACCCCGTCATGTATACGACAGTCAATCTCAAAGTATGCTTCTTTCAGTTTCATGAAAATAGTCCTAGGCTGATCCTAACCCTATCCCTTTCCAAAGAATGTCAGAATGCTGCTTCTTAGTGAAAATATTCAATGCGAGAATTTGAGGAGGGGGGGGGGGGGGGGGGGGGCGTAAAATACTGGATATTTGGAACGTCTTTCTTTTCTTTCTTTTTGGTTCCTCCTCTTTCTTTATTCTGTACTTTCTTTTCTTTCTTTTTTTTAAATATTTTCTTTTCCAACCTAATTTAATAAGTGACGTTATTTTATTCACAAGGTGCAAAGTGACGTTATTTTATTCACAAGGTGCAAAGTGACGTTATTTTATTCACAAGTTGCACTTGTTGTGTAGTTGTTTGTTTGCTGTATGTTCCAGTGACGTTGTAGTCTGTTTCATTTTTTTCTAATTTAATAAGAGAAATTTAGAACAGCTGCTGACAGCGCCTTTCTTTCTGTCCTGTTTTTCTTCTTTCTTTTAAGAGAAGTTACGGAGGTGGATTTAATGTTAGTAGTATACTACTAAGTACTATCTCATCTTTGCATTGTAGCCTCAGGCACCGATCGGATAGTTTTAATTCTTTGTCTTCCCTCAATGTTCTGCAGAAAGTAAGCTGTTTAAACTTCTTTGTTTTCAGTTGATGTATTTCTCTTTATTTCGTTCTTTAGTTTTCAATGTAAATGTCTGATATATGAGTCTGCCATATGGATGTTTTTAATAGTTTTTCTTGTTTGTTCATTTTTTTGCAGTGCTAACTACAGATTTTCATAAGGCGCAGACACACAGAAGTGCTCTTTCTCTCTCTCTCTCTCTCTCTCTCTCTCTCTCTCTCTCTCTCTCTCTCTCTCTCTCTCTCTCTCTCTCTCTCTCTCTCTCTCTCTCTCTCTCTCTCTCTCTCTCTCTCCTCTCTCTCTCTCTCTCTCTCTCTCTCTCTCTCTCTCTCTCTCTCTCTCTCTCTCTCAAAACACACACTCGCACACACACACAAATACACACTATTGTCTAAGATCACTGTAAGGTGGATTGACGTTAAATTAAAGAACGAACGAACACACACACACACACACACACACACACACACACACACACACACACACACACACACACCAAATCTCGCATATGGTATTTTTTTCTAATTCTTGTTTTTCCTAGCTAACAGACCTGCTAAAAGAACAGCACTTCCAAAGGCAACTAGCCACTACAGATGACGAAAACCATTCCGAGCAAGAGGAGGAGGAGGACGAAGAGGAGGAGGATTACATAAAACAAGAGGAAGAGGAATGGAGAGGAAGATCCAGGCCTCCTCCTACTAGGTACTGGAGACACAGTTCCGCTCCCAGAATTCGCTCTACCGGAAGCTGGGATCGACTTCCGCCCCAACCGTTCTCACCTCCGTTTCCACTAACTAAGGGACGCTACTCGGTGTCGACTTCTCACTTGGCGAAAAAGCTGTCTCCCCCACGTCCTCATGTTTCTATGGATAGGGTGAGGAAACTGGTATCTTTCTATCGACAATTATTGTTAATAATTATTGTTATGCAATTATTATTACAGTATTATTCTGTGCCTGTGTGTCTGTCTGTTTTGTTTCTGTATTTGTTAATTCTTGTATTCTGGACCTGTGACATACGGCCGCCTTCATACTGGATGCTGGGGTGTCGCTCTGACGTACGTTAAGAAGAAATATTCTGTACATTGGTTGTTGTATTATTTTGTGTGTCTGTTGGTTTGGTACTAAGCTCGTTGGTTTTTGCATTCTGTGATTTTTATTTTTTTTACTTTGGAGGAGGGAGGGGTCTCTCTCTCTTTCTCTCTCTCTCTCTCTCTCTCTCTCTCTCTCTCTCTCTCTCTCTCTCTCTCTCTCTCTCTCTCTCTCTCTCTCTCTCTTCCTGCTTTTGTATGCGTGTTCATACGTGTGCACGCACGTGTGCGTGTGTCCTGGATTATTTGTGAATGTGCATGTTAGCATGTATTCATGTGCGTGTAGACAGGTTGTGTTTGTTTCAAAGTATCTATATTATGATTATGAATACGTATGCATCCGCGTGAGTGTGCGTGGATGCATAGTAATCTTGTAAGAGTTATGGGTATTTATTCTTCAATTCCAGCCTATGTATAATTCTAAATATCTGTATTTTGCTTTGTTTTTCTGTTTTTCTTCGTTAACAGCTGCGAAGCAGTTTGCTGTCTGAGGTCCGTCATGAAATGAGATCCAGTCTACAGAGTCTGCAGCAAGACCTGAGGGTGAGTTGTCAACAAAAATGCATTCACTTTGTACGGTCTCATTCACTTCAAACATATTTTCTGTTGTGGTATCTTTGATTAAGAAATGTTTGGCTTTTTAAAGAAACCAAGAGGGTCTAAATAGACATGGCAGACAGAACAGAAATACTATTGCCATTTTCCTCATACATTATAGAAAGAACGAAATATTAGGGGAGAGGTGTACACTTTTTGTATGTTTTGTTGTTGTTTTTTGCTAAATGTAAGAGAGATACTCGTAGTCGGAGAGAGACGGACTAACACAGACTTCATAAACTGTATTTTGCAAGGATGAGAGAGAAATAGACTAACAGATTGACTGGCATAATATACGCACACTGAAGAAAGAAACAGAGCAAGATGAAAATCGGTAATCTTGTAGTTTGCTCACCCCCCCTTCTCATGTTTACGACCCTCAATCTCAAATTCTGCTTTTTTTAAAAAGTGTTATGGAAATCGTCCTAGGCTGATCCTAACCGTATCCCTTTCCCAAAAGGGCAGAATGCTGTTTCTCAGTGACAATTTTCAATGCGAACATTTGAGGGGGTTGACTCAAGTACAAGCCTGAACATCTTGCTTGTCCCAACTCCAGTGTTATTTCGGTAGTGTCGGACATTCTGATCAAACCACATGTGTGCCTGTGTACAATCTTGTGTTTCTGTTGCCAGAAACGGGACAACGAAATCTACCGCCTGCAAAAGCAACTACTGCAACAGCGACAACAACAACAACAACAACACCCACACCCACACCACCCCGACCCCCATCCCCACCACCAACGACATCAGCATCAAGAATGCAACCCCCTCCAACACCAAGAAGAATACCAACAACCACACCACAAACAACAAAAACAACAACACCAAGAACACTTACACCCCCATCCCCTACATCACGAAGAATTCCAACACCCATATAAACAACAACAACGAGAACTATATGATCAACAACAACAACAGCACCAATATCAACAAGGCAGCTCCAAGAAAAGAAGATCCCAGCAGTCAAGGTCTCCTAAATCCCCGTCGAGGTCTAGCAGCAGCAGCAGCAGAAGAAATCGGGGAACCCCCGTCATTGGCGCTATCAATACTAACAGCAAAGAGACTGAGCTATGATCATTCTTATTCTTGGTGGAGGTTGGTTGGATGAATGAAAAATGGTGTTTTACGTCCTCTCGGTCATAGACACATATGGGACATTTGTAATTACAAAGATGGTGGGAACAATACTGGCTGCAATGCCCGGAGGCAGTGCAACACCAGTAAAGTCCCGAGTTTTTAACAATATAGATATGTGCAGCGGTAACCACGCCTCGGTTAAACCTCATCGGCTATGGTACCGCCACAATTTGAGTTAATTGAGGTTGGTTGGTACATGTTTCAGATGTTAAATAGACACGTTGCAGGGTGTTATAATACTAGCATCACAAGAAAAAAACAATCATCAATGCTATCAGTAAAGAGATTAAGCTCTGACTGGTCTGTCTTGGTGGAGGATGGTTGGCCACATATTTTTTTAGCTGTTGTATAGACTCAATGCAAGGAGTCGTAATGCCATCACCACACACACAAAATAAAACTTCATTACCACTGTTAACAGCAAAGAGATTGAGCTCTAATTGTTCTGTTTTGGGTGGAGGTTGGTTGGTACAGAATTCAGATATTGTATGCGCAAGAAGTCATGATAGTGTAATCATACACACACAAACGATCATCTCTCTTGGTGGAGGTTGGTTGGTACAGAATTCAGATATTGTATGCGCAAGAAGTCATGATAGCATAATCACACACACACAAACGATCATCACGAATGCTATCAGAAGAGAGAGATTGAGCTCTCTCTTGGTGGAGGTTGGTTGGTACAGACTTCAGATGTTGTATTGACATTGTGCAAGAGGTTGTGATATCACCACCATCAAAGCTGTCAGAAGAGATATTGACTTCTTGTTTGTCTGTCTTCGTGGAGGTTGGCATATACTTTTACCAGGGGAAAGAGGAGGGGGGAAATAAGGGGAAAACGGGAGAAACAGAGACAGAGAGAGAGAGAGAGAGAGAGAGAGAGAGAGAGAGAGAGAGAGAGAGAGAGAGAGAGAGTCGTAATCATCATCAACACAAGCAATTGCGAATCAGAGCTCTTGAAACTCTAAGTTGGTTGATCCACAAACTTTGAACAGGTGTGTGTGTGTGTGTGTGTGTGTGTGTGTGTGTGTGTGTGTGTGTGCGTGTGTGTGTGCGTGCGTGTGCGTGTGTGCGTGCGCGTGTGTGTGTGTGTGTATGTTGTGTGTGTGTGTGTGTGTGTGTGTGTGTGTGTGTGTGTGTGTGTGTGTGTGTGTGTTGTAATACAAAACTCTCACACGGCGCGTATTCATAATATCAGACCAAGCTCTAAGCGCTTTACAATGTCAAAGTCACAACACTACTTGCTGTATCAAAATAGGAACATAACCACTGCTGCCTGTTCGGGCGATGATCATTGAAATGTTATTTATTTCCCCGCACCCTTTTTACATCCCCTTACAAGCTTATCACTCATAGCGTTTTCTTCCAACCTTTTCATTTTTCTTTTGTTTTTTGCTTAACTGGGAACAGGTGGAGTGTGGGTGTGGGTGACAAACATGACAATGTACAATGTACAGCCCCTTTCTTAACGCCGCTTTTTTGTTTGTGGCACAAGCCACAAACCTAGAACTCACTTTGTCGGTCTGTTGGTCGGTCGGTCTGTCGGTCGGTCCAAAATTGTCGCACATATGTCGCGTGCCACAAACGATTGCGAATCCGCGCTTGTTTAAAAGTCAGAGTTGTATTGACAGAGCGTGTTGGGTAGTGCCCCGTGGCTCATGCCCGATCATCTCGGATGCGGTGCCGTTGTCAATTGCGCCGGTGTTTTTTTTATCATTAATTGAGCCGATTGGAAAAATAATCTTCTTTTTTTTTAATGCAAAAACAGACGTTTCCCAGGTGGGGTGGGGTTTTTTTATTTATCGGAGGGCCACATAATCCCACAATCCCACACACTTACTATTGGAGTTCTTTAAGGGACATTGACTTACTAAACTGTGTTACAGAAGAAAAACATTTGACACAATTGAAGTGTCAATCCTGGATGCACGCAAATGAGTAAATATAAAATCGGCGCATTTGAGATGCAACCGTCTAATCGTGGTTTGGGCTACTTTGCTTTACTTGACACGTAGACTGACTGCAGGTCAGGTCAGATAATGAGGACAACTAGGCCTCGCGGCCTCTTAATGTGTCCTTTCTGATTATTTGTATTCTTTTTCATTATTGGCATGACTAGGACGCGTTTAGATGCGTCAATCATATACACATTTCAATTGAGGAGGTTTTTGAACTGATTATGGTTAGGTGCCAACTTGATAAGATACATATGATACAATGCGATTCAATTCGATAGCTGTCGGTTTATGTTCACCAAGGGCATATATACTGGTCTCCAAAATTTAAGGGCCGGAAGAACGATCTTCTCTCTTCTGTCTTGGAGGCATGCTTATTGAGAGCTCTGGTTGCCGCCCTTAAATACACATTCGTGTCTAACTTTTGCTCAGCAGTGTTCACTACAGTCATGCCTTGCACGTGCAATAGGCAAGAAACCTGCATCAGCCCTGATTCTTCAGCGAAAAGAGACCAAACTTTCGTGAAATTCTCGTGAATTTGCCACATTTTAAGCGTACCTGAAAACGCTGTTGCTGTACTGCAATGTCTGCAAAACTGGTTCAGGCACGTGCAACAGGAAGGAAAGTTATTGAATAGCCTAGGCTTTGCCATTTTCTTCATTGTTGTCTTAGTGTACAATAAATAGATATCAAGCTACTGAAAACAGAAGCCGGCCCTTAACTTTTGGAGACCAGTATATTACGAGAACATATCTAGGGATTTTGCCCAACGCATTGAAACCCTTATAACTTACGTAATTATCGAGGGAAGAGCTGTTAAAGACTCCCTCTGTTATTTACCTCAATGTAAAATGGTAAAAGTATGTCCTTAGTTTAACATCATCGATCGTGTCTTTCCGTTCACTTCTATTCTTTACCTCATTTCCGCTGTAAACAACATTCCAGCCCAGCTAGCCGGAATAGCAGCTGCCTACTCTGCTATCAGGCAGTCATAGTCGGAAACGACAGACCGGCAATATACATTCCTTAAAAACACACTGACCCACCACGATTACGTCCCTTGGTTTTTTCTGGGTAGCTGTGACCCACATACAAATGCCCCCAACTTTAAATGGAGGCTGCTCTTTAAAATGATGTTTCGTTCAAAAGTAAAGTTTTACGTCCTCTCGGCCGAAGACCATGTGGGACATGTTTTGTTTTCAATTTGGGGGCATTTGTATGGGAGTCAAACCTGTTCGAAACAAGATTTCTTACCAGCTATAAGAGGGAAAACACGTAAGAAACGTGATTTTGACACGTGCTCTGGTGGGTCTTTAAAGTCTCTGTACACAATGAACATTTTTCATTCTTTTGCCATAGCAACACGGTGATATGCAAGACATATTGTGATGGGCCCATCATTGTGTTCCCATGGGGACAGGGTGAAAAATGTTCACGTGTAGCCTACAGAGACTGAACTTGGGTATATTGCATGAGCCGAAAATTCCCACTAAAACTACACAAGCTTGTTTTGTGATTGTCTTTCTTAATTATAAATGTGTAAAGTGCTATTTAAAATATTTACAGTAGTTCTGAAATTACATCACATCATCGTTATCATGGTGTTTTGTGTGTTTCATTTGCAGGGCTCCCAGGGACCCCCATTTGGGGGTCTATGAAGTACTAGAATTCTAGAGGACCCTTTAAACGAATGTGCAGGGGGTCCCAGGGATGCCCTATAAAAATTCTTTTTAGCATTCGCAATGCCACTGGGACCCTCTATCCCTCCTCTAGGATCATCTATACTGTAAGTGAAGGAGTCCCTGGGACCCCTTGTTTTATGGGACGATTGGGAGCCCTGATTTGTATCATAAATGTGTAAAATGCTGGTTGCTACCCTTAAAAAAGTAGTCCTAAAATTACATTAATTAATCTTTACTATTCTCATAGGCATTGAACGCCCGGTCTGTTGTGCTTAATGCTTGGACATTCCTGTTCTTGGTCTGCGTTAAATCCTTGCTCACATTGATCATATATCACGCATAGACCTTTGTGCATTGGTTTGCTTTTAAAGGTGGACCCTGACGGATGAGTTTTTGCCAGAACACGTCGAGATCACCAGAAAGACAGCCTTTTCAATGATCGGAAAACTCACTTTGCTCTGGTTAGCTAAAAATAAAACCGTGAAAACGGCGATTCCTCCTTGGCGGAGATGCCGGAGAGAGTAGCCATTTTGGATGGGGTGGGTGGAGGTCACTCATTGTGGTTGAAGCGTTTTCTTTTTTTGAAGTGCAGTAAAAAAAAAATTGGAGCTGTTTCCTTTGTTGTGAGCGAAACTCCTTTAGATAATCTGTCTAAATTTTTTTTAAAGAAAAGAAAAAAACGCTTTGCATTGCGAAACTTTCGTGTAAACGATTTGGTCTGAAGCCATTAGAAAAGAGACGGCACACGCCTTCTCTTTGGGTGAAAGAATTTGACTTCCAGCACCTCCGCCAAGAAGAAATCGCCGATTTGACGGTTTGATTTCTAGGAAACCAGAGCAAAGTGAGTGTTGCAATCTCTGTAAAGGGAGTTTTCCTGGTGATCTGGACGTGTTTGTTACAAAAACACATCCGTCAGGGTGGCCCTTTAAGCATGATTTGGAATTGTATTGTATTGTATGTGATGCTTTACTTGTTCAAATCATGGGTGTTGCCACACTGAATTTCTCATATGAGACAATAAAGTTTTGTTGAGTTGAGTAGAGTTGAGAGTACGGTTATTTTTGTGATGCTATGAGTACTGTCAGAGTATGGCTATGATGTTAGTTTGTTCATTTGTCGATCATTGTTAGATATTTCTGTTTAAATCGCTGTTAATTCACGGCGAGTTAGATGTCTGATGCTGGTCTGCGGGTGTTTTTGTTTAAAATTGTTCACCAATAATTGTTTACATGTTTATTGTTTATAATGTCTCTCTCCGCTGGCTGGAGAATACTATTCCTGGATCTCTGTCATCATCTCTATCGTCATCAACAATATTGTCATCATTATTATTGTCATCATCATCATCATCATCATCATCATCATCATCATCACCACCTGCACATGCACCATCGTTGTCATCGTTATCACCATAATCATCATTCTACTATCATCCATTTTTTGGCCTGTGTGTAAGGTCAACCTCAGTTAAGATTTAGCTTGTTGCCAACATCTCTATGTTTTCCTCAGAACGAGAAAGCCTGAATCTTTTAGCTGGCAATATAGAGAGAATGAGGGGGAGGGAGAGAGAGAGGATGAGAGAGATGTTTTTAGGCCTCTACATTTAATAGATCTGCAATATGATATTATCGAATCTGCATATCTTACTATATGTATTCCTTTCATATATTAAAGCGAAACGGTATTTTGTGATTTGTCGCAAGCTGATAATATCATAATTGTTATGCATGTTGTAATCATAATAAGATATTCAATGATATACAGTGCCGCACGATGTTATCATTTAATACACAATTACGTAATGATGCATAATGGCTCATGGTGCATAATTACCACTGTTACATAGTTCTACCTTTTCTGAAGCTCCTGTTTATATTGCAATATTTACCATATTCTTTATTATCTTTTCGTAGTCACTGTGATATATAGCTGAGCACTATACGTTGTAAGATAGATACTGAAGGCACTTATGGTGTTTAATGAGTTAAGTACTACCTGGTCTTTGCTATTGTTTACATCTGTTGATGCGTTGAGAAGTGAAAGCGATGGTAATATCATATATATTATATGATTGTTAGTTTACATCTGTTGATGCGTTGAGAAGTGAAAGCGATGGTAATATCATATATATTATATGATTGTTAGTTTACATCTGCTGATACGTTGAGAAGTGAAAGCGATGGTAATATCATATATTATATGATTGCATTCCCCCGAAGACGGCGTGTGGCTGCCCATGTGGCGCGGTATTCAAAAACGGTCACACACGTAATGTTCTCTCATCCCTAGCTGATGCATTTGTGCCATGGTGTTCAAGTGCCTCGGCTGTTGGGATGATCCCTGGAGTCTTTTAGCCAGGGTACGTAAACAAACAACAACAAACATATGATTGCATCATTGGATCTATGTCTAATAATGTCGTGACTATCTCATTCATGTGCATATGGATCAGCTTGTAAAGTTTAATTGTTCTTAATGGCCTAATGAAATGTTATCTTTAGTTGGATTTCCATATCTCATTGCCCACATCTTGTGGTGGTTTTATGTTATGTGTGGAGATATCTATATCGAAATTTAAGGACCCACCACGTCATGTGTCAAAATCATGATTTTCACGGGTTTTCCATCTTATAGCTGGTAAGAAAGCTTATACAGAAATCTTCCAAGCATAAGAGGGAATGTGACACGTGACGTGGGGGATCGTTAATGAAAGAGTTGTATCTTGAATGTTTTGCTTTGAAAAGCAATGAGTAACAAGTAGGGTTTTTGTATACTACGCTGTGCTGTTTACTTGATTTGTAAGCTTGAGTTTATAGTGATGGGATTGTGTTTACAGAGGTGTGTGTGTGTGTGTGTGTGTGTGTGTGTGTGTGTGTGTGTGTGTGTGTGTGTGTGTGTGTGCGTGCGTGCGTGCGTGCGTGCGTGCGCATGTGTATGTGTGTGTGTGTGTTTATTCCCATATAATACGCATATCAGCTATCTATAAAAATTAAATGCTAACATATCTGTATATGTTTACAATTCGAATATATCGAGATTATTGTGTGATTTTCCCAAAGTGCCTTGTACCCAGAATAAACCATTTTATTTATCAGGCTACTTTCTTTGAGTTTATCTATAGCTGTTGTTTGATCCTAGCTAAATGAAACCATGTATATGTTCGCTTTGTTTGTCTGACATGCTTTGCACACACGAGGTAAGCCTTCTCAGCAACCAAGCAATTAGCCTCAACAAATAGGGGAAGACGGGGTAAAAAGCCCATGGGCGGGTAAGAAGCCCATGCCAATTATTTCATGAAATAAAGAAAATGTCAGTCAAATTTGCCCATGAGACGAATACTAAACATTAACACTCGTCTCATGGGCAAAATGTGACTGAAATTTGCTTTATTTCATGAGATAATTGGCATGGGCTTCTTACCCGCTCATGGGCTTTTTACCCCGTCTTCACCTAGTTTTGTGCAAGAAAATTGTGGTAACTGTTCTTTGATGCGTGCAGCAGTTCATATTGGTGTCATTCACACACACATAAAAATAATAAGGTGCACCATCATTTCCTTCATTGTAGAAAAATCAAATATTATTAAGTTACCATTATGTTTTTGTTGGATCCGAGGGCGCCACCACGACCGTCCACCGACAGCTCCCCCCCCAGAACATACTGGTCCCCATGACTTTGACCCGAACGCACCAAGGCACAGACTGGATTGGAAACCGAAACTGAGGTCACCATGAGAGCAGGGCATGCAAAGCCACAGAATTTGATACATGTTTTTCTTTTTAATGATTGATGGAAAATGAGGCGGATCACAACGATGATGATGATGATGCTATGGAGTTCTGTATTGGTCTGAGACTGCATGACAGGGCTGTATTCTACGCTTCTTTTCGTAATGATATCCCGGCGTCAACCTGACCCGAGAACTACAGACACCTGCAGTGTTGGTCTTGAAATTAAAGCAACACTCTCAGAATGGCATCCGTTAAGCGGATGAAGCTTGACTGTGTGGTTTCAGTCTTCCCATTGAGCCCATAGTCACTCACTCTAGGTAGGAGTCGGTCCAGGACCGAAAAAAACCTCGCCTCTGATGGGATTTGAACCCGAGACCTCCCAGCCAGTAGTCCGCGACGCTAAAAACTACTAGGTATTAGGTATTAGGTAATTTATAGTCACAGAGGCTTCTGTGAAATTCGGGTTGCTCCCACCTGGAGAGCGCGTCGCAGCCAGAGGCGCGCCACCCATTTTTTTTTGGGGGGCATGCGATTTATGTGTGACTGATGAGGGGGGGGGGGGGGGGGGGGTAAATTTTGACCAAATGACAACTTTTTCGTTGCCACTGGGTTTAACGTATGCTAAGTGCATGGGCACACGAGACCTCGGTTTATCGTCTCATCCGAAAGACTCCACGTTCAGACCGTAATGCCTAGTGCAAAGTGAGAGGAAAAATCCCCTGTACCCAGGTTCGAACTCGGGTTTACTTGACACGAAGCGAACGCGCTACCACTATGCCACTCTACACCTACACCACGGCGGCTGGTTGTAATAAAGGTTTGAGGAGTTGAGTCGAGTTGCAAGTAGCGACTAGCATTCCTACCATCACTCCACTCTGAGCGAACAATTTCCATGAGCTGTAACACAGCGTTCTGGGCAGCCTGGGGTGAAAACTGGTTTTGTGTATTCATCAGAGCGCTGCAACAGAACGCTTTATGACTCTACGATTAGGCAACAATAATTTTCTTCCAGGGTTGTTTTTTGTTTGCCACAAACCTATAACTCACTTTGTCGGTCTGTCGGTCGGTCCAAAATTGTCGCACGCCACAAACGATTGCGAATCCGCGCTTGTTTGTGTCCAAGTTCCTGGGCCCTACCGTGACGTTGTTTCCACGCGCTCATTCTGAGTTCCAACTCGCAGCCACATCCCGGTTTGTCCGGTCGCAGAATCCGACACCAGCAGTCCACAGGGAGCAAGTCGTCAAGAGGCAACCACCAGAGGACACACTGCACTGCTGCTGAGTCACTTCAGTAGAGTTCAGTGGAGCCTGTTCTGAGCTAACAAACGCAGGACACCATCTACTAAGCCCCTTATTGACGACAGTAAATCATCAGTAATGTCTTAGTCGTGGAGCGAGCGTGAGCGAGGTCCTCCTCCGAGGGCGCCACCACGTCCGTCCACCGACAGCTCCCATGAACATACTGCAATACTGTAGAGTGTATGTAAGAAATGTGTATAATAAATATTCCATAGTGTATAATAAATATTCCATATCATTTGCGAAATAATCTAGTCTCTTATTTTCTCCCAAATTGGGACTGTTTAACTGATTAACCTACAGTATGTCGTTGAAAAATACAAGGACATTTTGAGTATTCAGCATAAACTGCACGCCATGGCATTTTATACTGACAGTACGCTAACCATTAATTCACTACCAGCCACCATCGTACGTTCAGTGAGTGAGTGTGTGTGCGTGCGTGCGTGCGTGCGTGCGTGCCTGCCTGCGTGCCTGCCTGCGTGTGTGTGTGTGTGTGTGTGTGTGTGTGTTAAAAAGGAATTGCAAAATAACTATGTTCGTGATTGGCGTAATTCTCTTGAGAACAGCAACAAGTGTTTATTTTGTAAAATTAAAAAAATTTAAGACTGATTTTGGAAGAGAACATTACAGTTCAACCTTACCAGATGTTTATGTTATATCTTTATTTAAAATCAGATGCAGTAATCATAGATTGCCTATTGAAGTTGGAAGATATCATAATATTCCAAGAGAATTGCGTATTTGTCGTAACTGCGAAATGGGTGAAATTGGAGATGGATTTCATTGTATAATGGAATATTCAAAATATAATCAACTTCGTGAAAAATTCATTCCTTGACTGCTTTTACTTTTCCTCAGAGAGCGACTTGTTTCAAGTTATTTCCTTTCACATAGGCAAGTATTGTTCTCAATGATTGTTGTTAGGGATAGGGAAAGACCTTACAAAGTGGGACACTAGGGGAAGACGGGGTAAAAAGCGCATGGGCGGGTAAGAAGCCCACCCCAATTATCTCATGAAATAAAGAAAATGTCAGTCAAATTTGCCCATGAGACGAATGCTAGACATTAACGCTCGTCTCATGGGCAAAATGAGACTGAAATTTGCTTCATTTCATGAGATAATTGGGGTGGGCTTCTTACCCGCCCATCATAGTGCGCTTTTTACCCCGTCTTCCCCTACAACAAAAAAAGGGATTGAAAAAAACTTTAGATTGGTTTATACTGGCGATGAATTCGAAAAATAGGCATGAACTAAAAGCAGTTGGAACCGGGTGCTGTGCATGACGGTGTGCCACTATTCGCCTACGTGCGTTTCGCCTACGCACGTTTCGCATACGCACGTTTCGCCTACGCACGTTTCGCCTACGCGAGTTTAGTCTACGCACGTTTCGCCTACGCGAGTTCAGCCTACGCACGTTTTGCCTACGCACGTTTCGCCTATGCACGCTTCGCCTATGCACGTTTCATCAACAAACTGATAAGTAGTCTCGTTTTGACTGAGATGAAAAGGAATTCGTGTTAACTTTTTGTTTAGAAGAATAGTCCTTTACACACACAAAAAAGCATGTGCGCATATGCGTGTGTGTGCTTCCGCACGCGTACATGCATGCGTGCACGTGAAAGTGGACAACATGCTATCAAACCTAAACGTTTTACGCATATATGTAGTTTCCCAGAGGGAAAGGAAGACAAAGAAAGAGACAGACAGACAGAGACAGACAGACAGACAGACAGGCAGACAGACTCACGTTCGTTCTAATTGCAGTGCGTTGTCTGTGAAAAGGTAAGTTCAAAAGTAAACAAACAGAGAAAAGAAGTCACGACTGAGATCACCTTGTGTGCTGGCCAATACTAGGGGTGTCAGGTGCAATGCGGTGGGCGAAACGAGACACTCGGTGTCGGCGAAACGACGCAGCCGACACAATAAATGCAAATGAAGCGGCAAATTATTTACATCAAAGAGTAGGCGAAACGCGCGTAGGCGAAACGGAAGGCACCCGACCATGACGGCAACAATATAAAAAAAAAGCTGCATGCCAGGACTTGCACTACGAAGACTACAGCACCAGAATGAGTACTACTTG
>JAGGCT020000983.1:0-50000 GCA_017654935.2 Phymorhynchus buccinoides
TATACGGATTAGACATAGATTTCTGAAAATTCATTCTCTAATAATTATGATTGCTTCTCTAACTGGTCTTACATATTATAGGAATGTGTCAGGTATGCGGATGGATATTTCCATGATCGAAGTAGATTTTTGTCTGCGTGCTGTCTGTGTGTGTGATAGGCCCCTAGACACTGGCGCGGGTTTGAACTCTGTAACCCGGCTTGTGACACGTTTTGCCGTGTTGTCATATTGGAAGCATCGGCTGCGTTTGTGTGCATTCTTATGTGTTATTTGTTAATCACTTATTTCTACCACCTCTTTTCCTAACGTGTGCCTGGAGTAGAACATCGTGACGAAGTGTGCGAGAGGCGTTTTGTGGTGCAGTCGAGTTGACAGATATCAATCTCTGAATCTGCTACTTCTGCTTCCAGGACCGATTCTTTCGGAGCAGAAACATGTTCAAGTTTTTCAAGAAACATCCGCCCAAGGAGGGCGAAGAACGAGAGAAATTAAAAAAAGAGCTGTTCGACTTTAAACAGGTAAGCAAGATGATGATCGTGTGGTAGCCTAGAATAGTATCGTAGAAAATTATTGCCAATGGGCGCAGCCATTTTGAAAGGGTGACCAAAATAAAAAGAAAATGAAAATGACTCATGAACGGAATTCGTCAAAGCGGAATCCATCTCACCTGCGCATCTGTGTGTCGCCACACCTGTTTGTTTAGATCTGTTGTTTCGATTTAATCACAAAAAGTGTACATATTTTATTGTATGATTGCTTTAAAATTGCTCTATAGGAAAATATGTCAGTCACTGAGTCATCAAAGTAGTAAAAGTATTGATTGTTCCTGTACACATCTGCATCTGTGACATATCCCATACTTTGTTAGCATCCCTCAGGTAAAATGAAGCAATCTGTTGCTGAAACATTTGCACCCTTTGCTATGCACAAACATCTTTAGATGAGTCAGAGCAAACATATCTGCTGTACATAACTAGCAGGGCTCCCAATCGTCCCGCAAAACAAGGGGTCCCAGGGACTCCTTCACTTACAGTGTAGAGGCGGGATAGAGGGTCCCAGTGGCATTGTGAATGCTAAAAATAATTTTTTTAGTGCACCCTGGGACCCCCCGCATATTCTTTTAGAGGGTCCTTTAGAAATTTAGTACTTCATAGACCCCCAAATGGGGGTCCCTGGGAGCCCTGACTTGTCTGCATCAATCGAATAAGTCAATAACTTGCATTTCATTTTTCTTTGCAATATATACTACTTAATTTATTAGTACAGTTTTACTTTTTATTTGCGTTATAATACACGGTGAGCAATGCAAATGAAACAAATGGTAGTATTATTACAATATTAGTCAGTTATTATTTAATAGCAAAAGTGGTAACAGACACACCCACACAAGTGGCCAAGGAAAGTACACAGGAAGTGAAGGGGTGGGGTTGAGTGACATGTACTGATGTAGTGTAGATTGGCAAGTAGGCTGGTCATCAACACAGTCACTCATAAAAGAGTCATTATGCTAGTCTATGATGTATCTTTTCTCACTTTCTGCCACTGTCTTTCAGATTCTACTGTTATAGTTTCACTTTGGTGTTTGTTTTCTTTGAAGTTGTCTGTAATTTCTTTTCTTAAAGTTCACAATCCCATCAGTAATGTGAAAAATAAAGTTTCTATTCATCAATTTAAAAATTAAGGAAGTCAGAGGGTGTTTGATAAAAAAAAAAAAAAAGTTAAAACAACTTAACTAGGCATCTAAGCAATCACTCAGATTGTATATTTTGACATGCCTAAAAAAATCGTTTCAGTTTCATGATTTACCCCTTCCTCCCTACTTCCAATCTCCTTTTTCAGTTTTTGTCTCAATTTTTTTTATAGTGCACAAAATGTATGTTTTTTTCATGTACATAATTATGTCCGCGCACGCACGTGCACATGTGTGTGTGTGTGAGTGTCAGTGCACCACAACATGTGTAAGACCAAGAGTGTATGTTGTGTGTGTGACTGTGAGTGTGTGTGGTGTGTGTGTGTCTGTGTGTTTGTGTATTTTCATGAGCATGTGTTTACTCTGTGTGTGTGTGTGATGTGTGTGTGTGTGTTTGCGAGTTTTCATGAGCAGTGTGTGCGTCACTGTGTGTGTGTGTGTGTTTGAGTAGGTGTGCATACATGTGTGTGCCCGCGTGTGTGTTCCTGTGCCTGTCTGCCTGATACAGTGATAGTGATACAAATTTGTTTGCACTTGCCTAAGTTGTTTACTACATCAGTGTGGCTGTGCAGTGTTAGTTACACAATTTATTGACTCATAAAGACAGTGACTCAGTGGGGATGTGACAGGCCTGTTGATGAGTAATCAGTACTGACACGGGAGTTATCTTGGTCACTGGTGTCACTAACACTAGTAACAGCAACACCAACACTTCTTGTCCTTTTATTTTGAGTTTAGCCACTCCCTTCTAATTTTCTATGGGACACTAAAATGTACACAACAATAGTCAATCAATGATTCTGATAGTACATTTGTGATGCAGTACGCGAATACCCAGCTAAAGTCGGCCAGCCACAAGAGAGAGAAAGAGAGAGAGAAAGAAAGAGAGAAAGAGAGAGAGATTTGATTCATTGAAAAATTGTTCAAAATAAACTATTGGAGATAGATGAATTCTGTTTTTTGCCTGTTAATCTGTTGTCTCTGGCCTTTCTGAAAATATGAATAAGTCAAAAGTGATCATTTACGACATTAGCCTGGTTTTCCTGTGCTGCATCACATTTGTACTATTTTAATTAATAAAGTAACAAATGAATGGTTAACCTCTTCACTGCTAGAGGGAAACTGAGAAATTCGATAATTATTTTCTCATTATAAGATTTAAAACTTAAAAGAGACATGTTAGACTCAATCTGAAAAAAATGTATCTTTCCTGTCTTGTTTAAACCAAAAACCATCACTCCAGGGCTATGACATGACATCATCAATGACATCATCTATGGGGAATGCTCAACAGAGCAGTGAAGAGGTTTTAATAGATTACAGACAGTGAGACTTGAATACTGAGTCAACATACATGTAGGTAGACTGATACACAGACACTCAGAATGACACATGCATAATGATGCAAATGGACACGTAATGATGTATACACAGGCACATGGATGCATGTACATGTATGCACAAATATGCACACTTATAACATAGCATCCGTCTAATATCAAGATTAGTGGATAGACGTTAAATGAATCATTGAATGACACACACACACACTTAAATAACACACCAGGGCTCCCAGGGACCCCCATTTGGGGGTCTATGAAGAACTATAATTATCAAGGACCATCTAAAAGTAAAAAGAATGTGCAGAGGGTCCCAGGGATGCACTAGAAAAATTCTTTTTAAGCATTCACAATGCCACTGGTACCCTCTATCCCGCCTCTAGAACCCTCTATGCTGTAAGTGAAGGACTCCCTTGGAGCTCTTGTTTTGCGGGACGATTGTGAATGGGAGCCCTGACACACATACAGAGATACAGAAACACACACACACACACACACACACACACACACACACACACACACACACACACACACACACACACACACACACACACACACACACACACACACACACACACACACACACACACACACACAGGTATGCAAACTTTTTTTAATGCAATTAGCGCATAATAGTACAATGTGACATTGACAACACCTGCACATTAATGCATTCTGCTGAATGTTTTGTTATACATTGTATAATGGGAGGTTAATTATTTTTTATGTTTATTAAATTATGGTTGCACATATTCACAAATTGCTGTTTTTTTGTTTTGTTTTTTACACATTCGTAAAGATTATTTACAATTACACAGTGTAATTTAATAATTAAGTATGGTATCTAACTATAACTAATTGTTTAATGAAAATATGCAGGATTTCTTTTTATGAATTTGAGAGAGTGTTGTGCGAGTGCATGTGTGTGTGTGTGTGTGTGTGTGTGTGTGTGTGTGTGTGTGTGTGTGTGTGTGTGTGTGTGTGAGTACAGTAACTGTGTGTGTGTGACTGTTGTGCAATGTGACTGTTGGTTGGTGTGTGTGTGTATGTGTGCACTTGCGCGTGTGTATGTGTGTAGAAATTGGTGAATATTTTGTTACCTGTACCTATCAACTAAATCAATGATTTATTAAAACCCTTTTATTATTCTTTGCCAATTTAAAGAGGTTAACTCAATAACTAACATCTTATATAACTGTAAAAAATGAATAACTAAAGTATTAAAATTATAGCATTTGTGTGATCAATGTATGTCTCCGGCGTCTAGTGTGATTTATCACCACTGGCTAACACCGCTGTCTGACAGCACCCGCGAGAATGAAAGCCGAGTGCTTAAGCCTTTCTTTGTCAGTACATAGCCTCTGCAACAGCAAGCCCTATGTAGTGCCTCCCCGTGGCGGCAGACGTCAACTGGGCACCTTGCGGTCCCAGGGTGAACCTCAAGGGTCTCGGAGGAGATCCGGCCCCTAGATGTGCGGCATGCAGGCCCACTGGCGTGTGGATACGCCCTGGTGCCCATGAACCAGATCCCCAGCTATGGGCAAATAGCAACCCCGGATAGATGAAGCTCATTAGCTTTGGCTCGCCCCTAGACGTGCGGCATGCAGGCCCACCGGTGTGTGGATACGCCCTGGTGCCCACGAACCAGATCCCCAGCTATGGGCAAATAGCAACCCCGGGTAGATGGAGCTCATCAGCCTTGGAAGGCAGTCCATCTAGGAGAACGAAAACTCTTGATTTCAACCCCCTGAAGGTTCATCCACACCCGGTTCCCTTCAGCTGAAAATCATCCGGGCACCAGCATGGGTGCAAGAGTTGCTGCTGGCCACACCGGGCAGATGGGGCTCACAGCTTTGGACGGCAACCTGTCTAGGAGAAGGATACTTGCTTCGAAATAAAACCATGAACTGCTCTGAAGACGTAACATGTTGGCTGAATTCAGCAGCAAGCAGACCTCCTACACCTGCACAACAAGCATAGGGGAAAACCTGACGCGTTCACATCCTACCCAATATAGCCATACAGATGGATATTCGATGGTATGGTGCTGGTCCCGTGGTTTCCCAGGCGGCGACAGCATCAGGCCCTCAGCCTCAAAGGGGCCCAACCGCAGCTACTGGAAATGCGTTTCTGGGAGTTGATGATTGATGGAAGGCAGCAACAACGTCACTCCATCAGCCAACAAGGTCAGCCGGATATTTCAGTTGCTCCGCTTGTCTTCGCACAGTGGAACGCTGAGGGCCTTCGCAAGAAGAAACCCGAGCTTCAAGAGTTCCTCAAGCAAGAGAAAGTGGACATCATCTGTATCCAAGAAACCCATCTTACAGATGCTCGTCGCTTTTCTGTTAGGGAATATGAGCTCTTCCGGCATGACAGAACCAACCGTTCCAAGGGAGGCATCCTCACTCTCGTAAGGAACAGCATTCCTGCGGTGGAGATTGGGAGATCGGAGGGTGACACCGAATTCCTCGCTGCAAAAGTCGTCCTCCATGGGAGAGAAATCACCATCGTCAACCTGTACAGCCCACCTGACAAAGACCTTCAATTACACACTCTTCCTTTGACCACCAAAAACCTACTGATAGTTGGCGACTTCAACGGCCACTCACCCAGCTGGGGGGGTATCAGGACCTGAATAGCGAGAACTAAACCAACGGGACAGCATCCCAGAAAACAGTCTTTTTGACAGGCTGTTGTGCTGTCCTCCAAAGCCTCCAGTCAAGAGAGAGAGACCAAATCCTGCAGGACATCAGAAAGGAGCTGCAAGAGTTCAGCAGCAAATCAGCTCTGATCCTGCAGTGGATTCCCTCCCACTGTGGTCTGGATGGCAATGAACAGGCAGACAGACTCTCCAAAATGGGCAGCAAACTGGAACAGTTTACACACCCCATGTCATACGGAGAAGCAAAAGCAATTGTTCGTGCTCACTTCAGAACAAAATGGAGGGAGCGTCTGCTGCTTCACACTGGAGAGGACCCCCCAGATGGACTGTACCCAGCAGGTTGCCATCTTCAGATTAAGAACTGGGCACTGTCGGCTCCTCTCCCATCTCCACCGTCTGAAGATTTCCCACACGGATGAATGTCCTTGTGGCACGGGATTACAGACACCAGACCACATTTTGCAGGACTGCCCTACCTTCAACACCCTGAGATGTGAAGTCTGGCACAGGATTACAGGTGGCACTCCGTGACAAGCTGTGGGGTCCTGCTGAGGCGCTGCTTTTGACTGCGACCTTCATCAACCGAACTGGACTGAGCATCTGATATGTCCGGGAACAAAGAAGAAGAAGAAGAAGTGTGATCAATCTCTGACTGCATTTTCTTCAATGTGCAGACTATGACTTTCCTTGCACGCCCAGTCTTCTGGCTTATGATCCCGCACTAAAATTAAAACTCTTGGCCATTTCAATATTCAATGATTATTGTATCATTCTTTTTACAGATTTTATTTTAGAGTACATTCGGCAATAATTACAGTGAAAATCGCTTAAGTCAAAATTGGAGGCACTGAAATTATATTTTAAGATAGCCAATATTTTTAGTTAAAAAGACCTTTTAGCATACTGGGACCAGAACATAATTGTGTGTTATCCAGTATATTTTAGTTATCTGTTTTTGAGTTATCAGGAATCCATTGTAATATGAAATTTTATGCAGTGTGCAAATCATGGATTCCCTTGCAAAGACTTAAGTTAGTGCCGTGGCTTGTGATCCACAGCTCAAAGTCATGGCCATTGCATTGTATTTTTGTGCTCTATTGTATTAATCGATAATGATATTGTGTGCAGTGTGCAAATCATGGATTCCCTTGCAAAGACTTAAGTTAGTGCCGTGGCTTGTGATCCACAGCTCAAAGTCATGGCCATTGCATTGTATTTTTGTGCTCTATTGTATTAATCGATAATGATATTGTGTGCAGTGTGCAAATCATGGATTCCCTTGCAAAGACTTGTTAGTGCCGTGGCTTGTGATCCACAGCTCAAAGTCATGGCCATTGCATTGTATTTTTGTGCTCTATTGTATTATTATTAATCGATAATGATATTGTGTGCAGTGTGCAGATCATGGGTTCCCCAGCAAGCCCAGTGCCCTGGCCTATGACCCCAAACTCAAACTCATGGCCATCGGCACCAAGACAGGCCTGGTCAGAATGTATCCTTTTTGTCTTATGCATCATTCATTAATTTGGCCAGAGTATGGATTGTTGTAAAATAATGCTTTGATTGAATATTTGGTGTGTGCGTTTTTTTTTATATTTGTACCCTTGTGTTTCGAGTAGTTTGCAACCAGACTAAAACCAGTCAAGTTCTGTGTTTTGCTATACTATAGTATTATTCGCATGTTTGGTAGTGGTGTGTGTGTATGTGTACATTATGCATGTATGTGTACACGTGCGCATGCATGCATACATGGAAACACATATACAGCGAAAATCACGTAAGTAAAAATGGAGGGACTGAAGTCTCATTTTGAGATAGCCAATATTTTGAGCTAAAAAGACCTTTTAGCATTTAAAAAGATTATTAAACTGGGACCAGAAACTTGTGAGTTGCCCAGTACTTTTGAGTTATTCGTTTTTAAGTTAGCAGGAATCCACTGTATGCATATTTACCGTAGTTAAAATTTATGTTGAAAATTGAAGACTTTATCATTTAAAAACAAAGTTTTAAAATCTATGTCATGTAGCTGCTTTACTGTCAAATTCTGAATGCTTCTTAAATACACCTCTTATGCCACATTATTCAACCTTCAAGGAGTCTCAAGGTGAAAGTGCAAAATGGAGAGGGTGTATCTGTGCTTTGATGTGAAAGATTTAAGTGATGATTTTTGTCCTTGACTTAGTTCCTTTAGACATGGAGCCCCCGGGGTGGAGTTTTCAGCATCGCACAAGGAAGACGTGTCCGTCACCAGTCTGTACTTCCTGCCTGAAGAGGTCAGTGCTATTCACAATGGCTGGAGATCAAACGTATACTTTTTTTTAATACAGTGGAACCTCCCTTATAAGACCTTCAAAAATCACCCAAAGTTGAAGTTTTACGTCCTCTTGGCATAACCATACGGGACATGGTTTTCCAAAATGAGGTCTTATAAGGGAGGGGTCTTATATGGGAGGTAATTTTAATTCTTACAAAGAAGGGCAATGTCTCATAGAAGAAGGTCTTATATGGGAGGGAGTCTTATAATGGGAGGTCTTATAAGGGAGGTTCCACTGTATTGAATATTGAATATCAAAACCTCGTTGGTGAGGTGTCTGTTCCAGCGTTAAATTTAGTTACAGCTTTAGAAGTGGTGCCGAGTCTGAGAAAGTACTGTATTTTGCATCCTATACCGAATACGGCAATACTTTTTTGGCTCACTCCTGTTAACGAAGTGAGTCTATGTTCTCAATCTCATCCTTGTTCGGTTGTATCATGTCTGTGTGTACATGTATGTATGTAGTCTGTGGTTAAAACTTTAACAACACATGCTTTTAAACCTTAGCTACACATGCACTCTTCTCAACCAAAAAACAAAAATCTTTTAACATTGTAAATTTCTCGGAAACTACAACTGTGATGGTGCATGGCATTGGGAAAAACCAACATATGTCGCTCAGAGTCGGAATGTTTTTGAGCAAAAGCCAAAAATAGTCCACAACCCCCCCAAAATATCAGTTGTCTATTTAGGGTATATTTATGTTTATTTTTATGTATTCCACCAGTATCTACAACGTGAAAGACAATTTTGAATGATTTCTTTGTTTGTTTTATTGGGTTTTTTAAATCAAGTCAATAGAAAGAAAGACAAAATTCTATCTTCTATGTCCGATTTCTGCAAATGATCTATCTCGAATGAAATAATTATAAAATAAAAACAAGATTTAACTCAATTTGGTTTTCTGTGTATTAACAAGGAATCTTTGCTCCATCATGACAAATTTAAATCTCAATTTATGCCAAAATTCCATTATGTCTAATTTTCCCATGCACTATCCTTTGTATTAACATTTATTCTATAATCAACTGGCTTATAATCGGAAGTGAATGACTTTTCTTTTTAATGTAAATTTTTGGCTATAAGTATAATGACGTTGTGTGCAGGGTCGGTTAATTTCGCTATGCAGCGACAACACATTGCACCTTTGGGAGATCAATCTTCGTGGTGGAAACTCTGTTCTGGAGGAGGTCAAACACTTCTCCATGGAAAACAGGTCTTTGTTTAAATATTCCTGTGTAAATCTTAGCTTGCTTTTCACAAATCAAATGTCATCCTGTTGAGTGTGTTAAGTTTGTAAAGATTCAATTTTAAAGGATTTGTTTTCTCTACATTTCTTTTTGAGTAACACTAGAACATCAGCCGTTAGTTCCCATCAAAATTAATAAGAGGAAAACGTTGTGGTGTTGTTGTTTTTGCGTGCTTACCTTTTGGATGCTTTTCCACTGTTATTGTGTTATTAGTTAATTGACATTATATTGAAGTTTATATGTGATGAAAAAACCCCAACAACAACAAACAAACAAACAAAAAAACAAGTAAAGAGATCAGACATTTATGACAATTGTTTTGTGTTGAGCAGCAAAGTGAAGATGATCTCGACGTGCTGTCTGACGGCGGACAACCAGAACGTTTTGCTGGGGACAGAGGGTGGAAACATCCATGTCCTCAATGTGGCGTCCTTCTCCCTCACAGATCAGATCATCTATCAGGACATCGTCATGCAAAAGTGAGTGCGCATGTGATGTTGTTTATTTCTTTCTTTATTTCATTTTCATGATTTGCTGGGGACTGAAGGGGGCAATGTGAATTGATGTTCTGAGCATTGCATTCTTTTCCCTCACGGATCAGATAATTTATTTATCAGGACATATGCAGAATCGAGTGCGACATGAATTTATTTCATTTTGATTATTAAATTTTGGGAACAGAGCTGGCGGGGGAGGGGGTGGGTGGGTGGACAACATCCACCTTTTTTAATATTGCATCCTTTTCCCCTATGGATCAAACTATCTATCAGGATATTGTTATCGATCTTATCAAGATTATTTGATCATCGTAACAATAAATATAGAAAAAGCAAAGCAAATGGTGTTGAATTTCTTGCCATTCATTGTAAGACTAAAAGACATCATCATTTTTACTGTTGTGACTATAGAAAGGTAAATGTTGAAGTTGACAGGAAGTATATACATATATGTGTATGTTTTCCACATTTTCATTGATGAATTATAACTCTTAAGTAAAAAAAAAAACCAACAAAAACTGCTTCCGTTTACATTTGAAATGATCAAAATCATCTTTAAAGAAAAACAACAACAAAAAGATAGTGTATTAACTAAGCCAAATATAATGTGCACGTTGTCTTTTAGTTTTAACAGAAGTTTGTGTGTTTATTTAAGGTTGAATCTTTGTTGATAATAAAAAAAATTACTTTCCTTGTTAGTTGATAGTGTTTGACACTTTGCTGACGCCATTGTTGCAGTGTGTCGGATGACTTCAAGGTCAGCCCAGGAGCAGTGGAAGGCATCGCTGTGCACCCCACCAGTCCAGACCAGGTCTGTGATATCTGAAAACAGGCAGGCAGAGGGAGGGAGGGAGGGAGACTTCAGACTTCAGAAACTTTATTTTACAAGGTTCCATTCTGTCATTGGTGCTAAGCATGAAACAAGGGAGGAAGAAAGAGTGAGTGGGAGTGTTTGTTTGTGTGTGTGTGTGTGTGTGTGTGCACATGCATTTGTGTGCATGCTTTTAAACATGTCAGCTTGTGCATTGATTGTTTCTTGTTTATTGAAATGAAGTTTCTGCTTTGTTATTGAAATGATAGTTGAAGCTTCTGCCTTTGCGTTTCGCTTTAAATTATTAGTTATTTGCATTTAATATAATTATATTGATGTATACGTATGCTTTTTCACCAAAGTGTGTGTGTGACTGTGTGAGAGTGTGTGCTTGCATGCGTCCACGTGTGTGTGTGTGTGTGTGTGTGTGTGTGTGTGTGTGTGTGTGTGTGTGTGTGTGTACTTGTGGATTGTCTGTGTACAGTTTTTGATAGGCTACAATCGAGGGCTGATCGTCCTGTGGGACAACAAAGAGAGCAAGACTGAACAGACCTACAATGCATCACAGGTAGGTGTTTAACAATCCTATCATATTTAGCTTGGCTTCTTTGAACTTCTTGTGCAATTATTTCACAGTTATTGCTTTCGTTTCTATGACCAATTTTGACCTGTTTTGAATTAATGTTAGTTGTTACAAACTCATTTTCACAAGGAATTTAAATCTAAAAGACAATTATTTTGAAGATGGGTTCTTAGCACACATTAGTCCCATTGGTGACAAAAAATTGTTATATGAAGGTTTGACTGCTGTCAAAATTTTTACTTTTCTGTTTTATATTTCGAGGGGTGCCTGCCAGAACGGTCTATATCAAAAGGAATAAAGAACACAGATAGGCAGTTCTGGCATTCACCCCTCGAATTTTGTAGTGTCATTTTAAGTGCTACCAAATGCTTTTTTATATTTTAACCTGGTTACCGCCAGCCATTTTTCAGGAAAAAATTTCCATTAAACTTACCTGGGTAGAGAAAAATAATTGTCTGCAATATTGGAGATTCTTCTATGACATGTATAAAGTAAGGCCTATCCTTACCTCCCAACATTGTGAAAATAGGCTTTGGATAACAGACCCTGGTTTGAGGCCTTTTCGTGATATTTGTGTTAAATCATTGTGGTGCTAAAATGTGACATTGGCGTGAAAGGGTTAAGAGCTAAAAACGACCAAACAAACAAAACCACACAAAAATGTCATCACTGGCTAACTGTTACACTCTTTGCTGTGTTTGTCAGCAATTGGAATCGCTGGTGTGGAACCGCAATGGGGAGGAGTTTTACAGCGCACACTCTGACGGCAGCTACATCACCTGGGATGCCAAGGACTCCTCTGAGCCTAAAGAGCCCTCCATTACCCCATATGGTATGTTGGGTGGTTGTATGTATGTGTGTGTGTGTGTCAAAGTCAACATTTTATTTCCAGATGGACATCGAATAAGCATTGCATTTTATTTTTGGATATTGTGTGTGTGTGTGTGTGTATGTGTTGACTTGTGATGTGTACCTTTGTTCTTACTCTTTTTGGGATATGAAACAATGTTAGTTTGAGCCATTTGATTATCAACAAAAATTCCTAGTAAAAACTTCAAGAAGAGACCCAACTTTGCAGGCACACGCACACATAAGCACGCACACGCAAGCGCGCGCACACACACATTTACACATATAAATCTACATGCACAATGTACATATCCGCATGTTGTTCTGTGCAGGTCCATTCCCTTGCAAGGCTATCAACAAACTGGTGTGGAAAAGTGCCAAGCAGTAAGTACTGTATTCAATCTTTTTTCATCAGTAAATTTAACATAGAAGAGAGAATTTGGGCTGTTTGTCCATATTGATGTGGTTTAAAAAATGATTAAATAAACAAAGAAATTATTCTTATTTTCAATTAATTTTTGGATATTGGTAGAGTAGATAAAAATGGACACAAATATGTCCTAAACAGATATGTTATAGTTTGAGATATGTTGACGATTATTTGCCAGTGCTAAAATGGACACAAATATGTCCTAAACAGATATGTTATAGTTTGAGATATGTTGACGATTATTTGCCAGTGCTAAAATGGACACAAATATGTCCTAAACAGATATGTTATAGTTTGAGATATGTTGACGATTATTTGCCAGTGCTAAAATGGACACAAATATGTCCTAAACAGATATGTTATAGTTTGAGATATGTTGACGATTATTTGCCAGTGCTAAAATGGACACAAATATGTCCTAAACAGATATGTTATAGTTTGAGATATGTTGACGATTATTTGCCATTGCTAAAGAATATGTAATGTGTCTTGCGTTTAAATTTCTTGTGCGCAATCACATTTGCATTGTTTTTTCACATTGATTAGAAAATGAAGTAATACGTTTTCAACGGAGAGTTGATACAGATACACAAATAAAGAAAGGAAGCTGAGGCTCTGAGTTGAGTTTGAGAAACAGAGTATGTTATTGATACTGCGCTTAATTTCAGTCTAAGCCTATTCCGCTTTACATTTGCCAAATTATAAAGCAGATGCTTACTGCATGTAGGCAGTGATCGTTCCTTTCCCGCTTTGTCACGCAGGTACAAATTTATGATATTCTCTGGGAGGATTCTGGGGCCAGCTACGGGGGTCTTCGCACCTTCACTGCCATACATGGGAGGGAAACTCACACCATTATTATTATGATGTAATGATGACTTTGATGATGATATTGATGATTGTCATGTTGTCACCCAGGGACCACTATGATATTCTCTGGCGGCATGCTGCGGGCCAGCTACGGCGATCGTCACATCATCACCGTCATGCATGGGAAGGAAACCTGTATTATTATGAAGAGGATGATGATGGGGATCATTTATTATTATTATCATGTCACCCAGGGACCACTTTATGATATTCTCTGGCGGCATGCCGCGGGCCAGCTACGGCGATCGTCACACCATCACCGTCATACAGGGCAGCGAGGAACCCCATGTCGTCTTCGACTTCACATCTCGCATCGTCGATTTTGTCGTCCTCACCATCGCTGACGACACTGACACTCCAGACTCACGGGCAGGTGAGGCTGTTGCATCAGTTTAGTTTGCGAAAGAAATTCCGAAAGTTTGAAAAGGTAAACGCTTTGCATTTACTTAGCCAACAAATGAACAGTGAAATGTTTTAGTGCTCGCATTTTTTGTTGATGTTTTGTTGATGTTGATGTTTTAACTTTAAAATCCTGAATGTTGGGCATATGTGTGTATGTGTATGTTCTGTAAGTGTGTGTGCATGTGCAGTGTTACTTTTCCAACATCCAGTGCATGCCTGAGGCAATATGTGACACCATGTATGAAGTGTGGTATGGCGGGTGTGATGGTGATTTTTTAGCACAGACTTTGGGTTTTGGGGGGGCACTGTGAATATATAAATACAGCATGAATGGTCTGGAGTGGTTTAAATGCAAAAATGCCAGTTAGGCAGCTGATGGTGGTAGAGTGAGGAAAACAAAACAAAAAAGAATCCATCCGTGTTGGAAATGAGAAAAGATGCTGAATTTATAGAATGAGCTACAGAGGTGCTGAGAAGAAGACCACATTCATCCTCAGGACCGGGTTGGCGATTTAGGCTTGACCTGGGATAGCAGAAGAAGATCATAGAGTGAGCTGGGAGAGTATTTGAAGGGAAAGAAAAAGAGGACATAGAGATGCAAAATGAAATCGGAAAACCTCTTTTGGATATTAAGGTTTTGCCAGAACATTTCTATGAACTTTCAGAAGAAACAAACTGAGAATCAGATTCTTTGAGTCTTCTTCATCTTCATGAAATAAGATAGAGCCTTTCCTGTATGATTTTTCCCTTCTGTTATGTTACAGAAAAGGACGATCCCCATGCCTTGCTGGTGCTCGTGGAAGAAGAGCTAGTGGTGATTGATCTATCAACCAAAGGGTGGCCCACCTGCCGCCTTCCTTACCTGCATTCCATCCACTCCTCGGCCATCACCTGCACCCAGCATGTGCTCAATGTGCCCCAACAACTGTGGCAGAAACTGGTGGATGCTGGCGATCAGCAGAGTCAGAGCTTTTCCAAGAGGGTCAGTTAGTTTTATCATATAGTTTCCGCTTTGGCCTAAGGCTGTGTCAGACCAATTGGCTAGAACACCAAGGCTACATCAAAATGGTGCTATGCATGCTTATGTGGGGATTGTCTTTAGCCATGACAAGTTCCTAGCATAACACTATCACTCTCCAAAATCCCCCGAAGATGGAGTGTGGCTGCCCAGGTGGTGGGGCAATCAAAAACGGTCACACACGTAATGTTCTCATCCGTAGCTGATGCACTTGTACTATAGTGCTCAAGTGCTTCCACTGTTGGGATGATCCCTGGAGTCTTTTAGCCAGGGCAAGCCAACAACATAATAAATATAGTTGATTTATATTAACCCTTTCACCGTCAGCAATATTTCAGCCACAATATACCATTAAATGTACCTGGATAGAGAACAAAATCCATCTGCAGTATTGGTGATTCTTCTGTGGCACATATAAAATAAGGTCTACCCTTGCTTCCTAAAACTAAGACAACAGTGTCTTTGGATAATAGACCCCAATTTGATGCCTTTTAGTGACATAGGTGTTAAATCACTGTGACATATAAAATAAGGTCTACCCTTGCTTCCTAAAACTAAGACAACAGTGTCTTTGGATAATAGACCCCAATTTGATGCCTTTTAGTGACATAGGTGTTAAATCACTGTGGTGCTAAAATGCGACTTTGGCGGTGAAAGGGTTAAGGTGCTTAATAACTGGCTTACCATATTTTTCGGACTATAAGGCGATACTTTTTTTTATCAGACTGAGGCCCCTGCGCCTTATAATATGACTAATAAAATAGTAAGAAAATAGTATAACAAAATCCGGATTTTGTGTAAAATTTGGGGGTTGCACCTTATAATAAGGTGTGCCTTATAGTCCGAAAAGTATGGTATATAACTGACACGCACCAGGCTGACAGAGATAGGGATTGTGCTTCATGTGCCCCAACAACTCTGGTGGCAGAAATTGGTGGATGTTGGGGATGCTCAGAGTCAGAGCTTTTCTGAAAGGGTCATGCATGTGTGTGTGTGTCTGTGTACATGCTCGGTGTTGGTGTTATAATTTTCCCCTAAGTCAAGGTGTATTTCTAAGTTTTAAAATTTGTATCCGTAAAAGTAAAGAACTGGGGAAAAGATTTCCAGGTGTGTGTGTGTGTGTGTCTGTGTACATGCTCGGTGTTGGTGTTATAATTTTCCCCTAAGTCAAGGTGTATTTCTAAGTTTTAAAATTTGTATCCGTAAAAGTAAAGAACTGGGGAAAAGATTTGAACATTTCAAGGTTTTTGTGTGCTGCTTTTTCATTTTGATAGACAGATGTCTATATTCCGTTGATTATGTTGCGCTTTACAGGCAGGAAGAGTCTATCAAAGAGTTTCTTTTTACCTGACAGATATTAAGACATGGCTGAATATATTTTTGTATTAATAATATATTTTTTTTATGAGATGTGTCTGAATATTAGCTGCGAAAAGTGTGTTATGATGCATTATCACGGGAATGGCTCTTCTCAGGGTCTGTTGAAGAGCTTTTTGGGGCAAAGTTATAGCTTGGACACCTTCCTCCTGTTTATGGCTCTCAATCTCAAAGTCTGATTTTTATGACAATGTCCTTAGGCTGATCCTAACCCTATCCCTTTCCCGAGAACAGCAGAATGTTGCTTCTCATTGAAAATTTTCAATGCGAAATTTTGATGGGGGTGTCTAACCTACACCGTAGCCCTTTTTTTCCATTTCGACAGCTATTGTGACAGGGTTAATTGCTTGTGTATTGCAGGCATGGTAGACCTCTGCGAATTGCAGAAAATCCGCAAAGTGAAAATTTGACCCCCCCAAAAAAAAATAATTAAAAAAATGCCGGGGTAAAAATTCGCTCGGGTGCCTAAAAATGACGTGCGTTAAAACCTATGCAATCGCTTTGCGGAGCCGGATGTGAATGACTGAACAAGCAACTTCCCGCCGAAGTTAGCAGTTGTGCGCGGCCTAGCTCACGCCACACGTTTCCAGATTTGTGATCCTAGTGCTTCTTTTTCTTCTTCGTCTTCATTTTGACTCCCAACTTCATCATTTTAGTTTGAGTCGACATCTTTCAAATGAAATGCAGAATCGGTTGGATATTCTTCCGCGAAACTCACTTTGCCCCCACTACCATGCCTGGTATTGTTGCTAGAAACAGCGTGTAATGCAGTGGTGTGTCATGCTGTTCCAGGAGTGGCCCATCTCAGGGGGGAAGAGCCTGGCCAAGGAACCCACCTCCAACGACCTGCTCATCACAGGGTGAGACTCACAACACGCGCAAAATAAATCTGATTACCGTATTTTATAGACTATAAGGCGATACTTTTTCCCCAGATTGAGACCCCTGCGCCTTATAATATGACTACTAAAATAGTAAGAAAATAGAGTAACAGAATCTGAATTTTGTGTAAAATTTGGGGGGTGTGCCTTATAATCAGGTGCGCCTTATTGTCCGAAAAATACAGTCACATTTTACTTCTTTTTTTTTTTCACAACATAAATTGATTTTTGTTTACCTTACTGGATTATTATTCAGCGTACAAGGCGCTTTTCAGCCATTTTCCCCCTTCAGTCAAGAACATATCGAATCAGTCATCATCAGTGTTAACCATAGAAACGGAGCAGTGTATTTAAAAGATGTAAATAATGATGAAAATTGAAGCTGTTGAAAGTGTTTGAAAGAAGAAATTAAATGAGAAGTGAGTATAGCTAATGTTTCGCTTAAAAAGAAAAGAAGACATAGGCAAAATTTTGGTGTAGAAATGTATTGGGGTGAAAAAAAATTGGGGCCATATGCTTACTTCAGTTTTGGTAACATTCTTAGCTCATGCTTTTCGATCTAATTTTGGCTACTTTGTTTTATAGAAATCTCCATGTTTCGTAAATCATTGCAAATGTAAATTTCTCTGCATTGTCATCTTTGCATTGTACGTTGGTCTTCAGACACGAGGACGGCACAGTTCGGTTCTGGGACGCTTCAGGCACCTGTCTGTCCTTACTGTACCGCGTGGCCACGTCCCCCATCTTCGGCATTCCAGACCACACCATGGAGACCAACAACGGAGAGGAGGAGGAGTGGCCTCCCTTTAGAAAGGTCAGTAACACTGAGTAATCAATTTTTAAGGAAAAATGCAGACTTGCTGAGCTGGGTATAAGAGACAAATGCAGATTGGTTCACAAGTGTTGCCATCTTTTCCAACTCGTGCCTGCAGTTGTGCACTTAATTCACTCAATAGTGGCCCATCTCCCTTCCCTTGTCCTTTGTGGACTGAGCATTTGATTGGGTTCGAAAAAAAATTGCATCCACAGCCCGACATTTCAAACCTCCATAGCCTAGAGCACTGAAGTAAAGTCTGCAATGATTGGTTTCTTTCAAAAGGGGAAAAGTCAAAGCAAACTAAAATTAGATTATGATGTCATTTTGGAAAGCTGGTTACTTGGCAAAAATCAAAACCTCTTGAAAACTCTCTGGGCCCACACGGGGTCATCCGTTCTTAATGGTTATGCAGGCCATGAGCCGGATCAGGCTGATTCGTTTCAAATGATTCAAGGAAATTTAACATTTATTAACTTAAAATTGAACACAATTGCTGTGATGACAGGTGGGGACGTTCGATCCATACAGCGATGACCCGCGGCTGGCCATCCAGAAAACATGGCTGTGCTCGCTGAGTGAAACGCTTGTTGTGGCTGGCACGGCGGGGCAAGTTCTCGTCATGCAGGTCTGTATTGTTCTTCGTTGTTCCATTCACATTGTTGTATGCATGTATTTGTGACTTGGTATACTTGTAAAATTCTAGACTGGGTTTTCTTCTACTTTTGAAGCATTTCTTTCTCTCTGTCTGTCTGTCTGTCTGCCTCTTTTTGTCTGTCTCTTGTTCTCTCTCTCTCTCTCTCTCTCTCTCTCTCTCTCTCTCTCTCTCTCTCTCTGTATATTTGTGTGTTTGTGTCTCTGTCTTTCTTTGTTTTTCTCTCTCTTTTCCATGACCATGACGGGAAAAAAAGAAGATAAAAAAGAACAAATCTTGTTATGCATACAGATGGAGCGTGAGCCTCGCACGCAGGAGCTTCAAGCATTCACCATCAATATCGTGAGCGACAGGGACAACTTTGTGTGGAAGGGACATGAGGCCCTGACGCCGACAGTCGGGGACACGCGCTTTCCCGCAGGGTACCAGCCAACCTGCGTGCTGCAGGTCTACCCTCCTGCAGCCTGCACTGCGCTGGCTCTGCACTCGGAGTGGCAGCTGTGAGTAGGACAGAGACAGACTGAGAGAGACAGACAACCCCCCCCCTTTCCTTCCTCATCAATCACACACACAAAATCGCATGCAAAAAAAAATTAAAAAAAAATGTGGCGCGCCTCTGGCTGCGACGTGCTCTCCAGGTGGGACAGGGAGCAATCCGAATTTCACTGAGATGCCTCTGTGACTATAAAGTACCTAATACCTAATGCCTAATGCTCTTCCCCCCCACTGGAGATTGTAAGTTTGCAGATTGTCATTTTTGATATGTTGTAATGAAGTGCAGGTCAAGTCAGGTCAGAGAACATAGGACAATTAGGCCTCGCGGGCTCTTGATGTGTCCTTTCTGACTTTTCCCCCTCTATTCTATATCATGACTGGCATGACTTGGACGCTTTTAGATGTGTTAATCAAACTCGTATTTTAATTGTTGAAGCTTGGGGTCTTTGTTGAGGAGGTTTTTGAACTGATTAAGGTTAGGTGCCAACTTGATATGTGCTGAAAGAGAATTCCAGTATTTAGTGACTCTGTTTCTAAAGACATTCCTTCTAATGTTAGTTCTGCTGCAACTGGCTTGTTATTCGGTCTTTTCTTGCAATGTCTATAATTTGATGTTTTCTTTCACCTTCATAGTAAGGCATTGTACTTGTTAAAGCTAATTTTTAGAAATTTGAACTTTGTAACCACAAATAGTAATTGATTGAGATAGCATGGAAGTGGTGGATCGGTGTCTTGGTGAATTGTACTCACTTAAAAGTATATGGCTGCGTAGCAATGTGCCCCCATCATTATGCGTCCCCAATTCCGTCTCTATGTGTCCCCAATTCCGTCTCTGTGTGTTCCCATCTCTATGTGTCCCCAATTCCATCTCTGTGTGTTCCCGTCTCTATGTGTCCCCAATTCCGTCTCTGTGTGTTCCCATCTCTATGTGTCCCCAATTCCATCTCTGTGTGTTCCCATCTCTATGTGTCCCCAATTCCATCTCTGTGTGTTCCCGTCTCTATGTGTCCCCAATTCCATCTCTGTGTGTTCCCATCTCTATGTGTCCCCAATTCCATCTCTGTGTGTTCCCGTCTCTATGTGTCCCCAATTCCGTCTCTGTGTGTTCCCATCTCTATGTGTCCCCAATTCCATCTCTGTGTGTTCCCGTCTCTATGTGTCCCCAATTCCATCTCTGTGTGTTCCCGTCTCTATGTGTCCCCAATTCCATCTCTGTGTGTTCCCATCTCTATGTGTCCCCAATTCCATCTCTGTGTGTTCCCGTCTCTATGTGTCCCCAATTTCGTCTCTGTGTGTTGGCATGAGATTTTTCAGCCTTTAGGCTGATTTCAGGCTTTTTAATGGCCCCCAGATGTTATTTTTGAGATAAAAAAGAGACCAAATGAGTATAGAAATACCTCTTATAAGTTATTAAAAATGAACTGAATATATCAATTTCACTTTTAATGCTGATTTTAAGGCTTAGATTACTAAAAGGCTTTAGTTTCAGGGGGTTTCAGCCTTTTTTCAGCCTTTTCGGATGCTTTTCAGCCTAAATCACAATTTATCAATCTCATGCCTAGCCGTCTCTGTGTTCCCGTCTCTATGTGTCCCCAATTCCGTCTCTGTGTGTTCCTGTCTCTTTGTGTCCCCAATTCCGTCTCTGTGTGTTCCTGTCTCTTTGTGTCCCCAATTCCGTCTCTGTGTGTTCCCGTCTCTATGTGTCCCTGTCTCTTTGTGTCCCTGTCTTATCTCTGTATTTTGTTTATCTTATCCCTAACCCTATCCTTAACCATAACCCAAACACTAAGCTTTACTCCAACCCATTCGTACCCAACTTTACCCCTCCCCCATACACATAGAGACAGGGACTTATAGAGACGGGGACACAATCAATATGATCCCAAGTATGTGTGTGTTGTCTGTATGTGTGTGTGTGTGTGTGTATGTGTGTGTTGTCTGTGTGTGTGTGTGTGTGTGTGTGTGTGTTGTCTGTATGTGTGTGTGTGTGTGTGTGTGTTGTCTGTATGTGTGTGTGTGTGCAGGGTAGCGGCTGGTACAGCCCATGGTTTTGGTCTATTCGACTACGCTCAGAAGAAACAAGTGGCCTACAAGTGCACTCTCAATGTGGGAGGTACGTTGTAGACAATGGTAATATGTGCACCGCAGACTATATAGTTTCACACTGTTACATATAGTGTTACATTTTCTCTGACATGCACATGCATTTACAATGCGCACACGTATTGGTGCACGCAAATGTGTGTGATTCTTTGTGAGCCTGTGAAGAAAATCAAAACGAACGTATTCACTTTTAAACATATTTTCGTAGTCCTTTATTTCAGTTTTGGCAGGTTCTGATGATAACGATTTGCCGTGTGTGTTTCAGACATGTCAGGCACCTCAGACACGGCCATGTCGCGACGCAAGTCATTGAAGAAGTCCCTGAGAGAGTCCTTCCGCCGTCTGCGCAAAGGACGGTCCCAGAGACGCAGGCAGGAGAAAGACAAGGACAAAACGTGAGTGGCTCTGAATCAGCATGAACAGTAAATCAGCAGCACTAAAGACAAAATGAATGGAAAAAGAACGTATTTAAAAAACTCTTGTGTGCCAACACACGCTTTTTCTACATCAAAGAATTTCCTAATGAATTTGTGCTGCTATGACATGTGTATCTGGTTGCTTTAGTCAGGATATTCTAATTGATTGATGCAGTGTGTGTGAACTCTTAAAAAAGCAAAAATATTGGACGATCTTGCTCCCTCTTTTTGTTGTTGTTGGCTGTGTTAGTTGTTTGGAACAATTTTCTACGTCATCTTATAAAAATCATTTCTGCTTTCAGATTTTTAACACACGCTTTTTCTACATCAAAGAATTTCCTAATGAATTTGTGCTGCTGTGATGTGTGTATCTGGTTGCTTTGGTCAGGATATTCTAATTGATTGATGCAGTGTGTGTGAACTCTTTACGTTTGTGGTTTTGTATATTGCATGATAATAATAGCGCTTTTTATCGAGTCATGTGTTAAATGCTTGTGGATTATTCAAGTTTTGAATGCACTTTCATTGATTTTTTGGGCAAGATGAAGCACCTTGAACATTTCTTTTCTAAAGTATTAAACCAATGGTGCAACTTGTGGTTTCAGAGAAACGCAGCACATAGAACAGAGGGGAGGAGCGGGGGAGGGGACGGGGGTGGCAGCAGCAGTTTCCACGGCAGCAAGCGCGGCAGCCGCCAGCGAGGCCACGAGGCCTGTGGAACGAATGGTGGAGGCGAGAAGTGCTGACGATTCCTTGGCCTCCATGGTGCGATGCCTGTATTTTGCCAACACCTTCATCATCAATGGTGAGTGAGAGAGAGAGAAACAGAATGGTGGAGTGGAGAACAGAGAGAGGCCACAGTGCTGACGATAGTTTAGCCTCTGTGGTGCGATGCCTGTATTTTGCCAACACCTTCATCATCAATGGTGAGATAGAGAGAGAGAGTAACAGAATGGTGGAGGCGAGAAGAGAGAGAGGCCGCAGTGCTGACGATTGTTTATCCTCTGTGGTGCGATGCCTGTATTTTACCAACGCCATCAATAGTCATTGAGAGATTTCTTTGTATCTATTGTATCAACTCATGTATTTCAATGTGTGGCTCTGTTTCATTTTTATGCTGTCATACTATATATTTTCAGGAATAGCGGAGTGTTCAGATCATGAATCTTGTTTATAGCCTGGCTGCCCAAAGAGACAGTTTTCCCAAACTCTTGAATGAAAATGTTAGTTAACTCTCAAGTTGAGATAAGAAGGATGTAAAACATTTTTCAAGCGTGAATATAAAGTGCATATTGACTGCAATTCTTCTCTAGATTTTAGGGTGATTTTTTGTGCTTTGATGGAGAAACTCGAAGAAACTATTCTTCTTCTGCATTCCCAGGCCATAAGGCCACAATGGGTACGTATGTGTCTGTTTAACAGTTTTCACTGGCGTCCTCACTGCATTCAGCCGACACATTCCGATTTTGGAGGAGCTCAAAGGAGAAAACTATTTGGAATATTTTTTTGGAAAAAAGGCAGGAGAATGGGCCAATAAGGCTGAAAGATAGTAGATCAGATGATGCAAACCAAGGAAAAAGGCAGTCAAAGAGAGAAAGACAGATTAGAGGGAGTTACAAGCACAGAACTTCCAGAAGGTGGGGGAACTATTTGTACGGAAGACACCCCCTCCCCTCTGGTATCCCCACGGGGGGAAATAAACTGTTCAAAAATTAATCATGAACATCAAAGTACCAGTGATTTGAATGTGAATGTGTCGGGTCAGTAACTTGAAAGGTAGAGAGATGGCGTAGATATTGAAGTAAGCAACACCCCTACACTTCCAGGAGGGTCCAACAGCCCGTCGCTGTGGCTGGGCACCAACGGGGGCCAGGTGTACGTCTACAGCCTGACGCTGCCCCCCAGCGAGCAGCGAGGCACCTCGCCCGTGGAGTGCCTGCTGGCCAAGGAGATCAAGCTGCGCCACCAGGCGCCAGTCATCTGCATCGCCGTGCTGGACAGCAGGGATCGCGTGCTGCCCGAGGCCCTGGAGGTGGTCCACGAGAGGGCCAAGGCGCCGGACATGAATGGGCATCATTCCGTCATCATCTGCTCCGAGGAACAGCTCAAGGTTAGTATGAGTTATAATGATATTATTTGCTCAGTAAGCCTTGGAGGCGGTCCACAGGAGGGCCAAGGCACCGGACATGAATGGGCATCATTCTGTCATCATCTGCTCCGAGGAACAGCTCAAGGTTAGTATGATTTGTAGTGATATTATTTACTCAGTAAGCCTTGGAGGTGGTCCACAAGAAAGCAAAGGCAGTTGGACATCGTTCTGTGATTTATCTGCTCTGAGGAACAGCTCATGGTGAGTGCATAATCAGTGCTTCACTGAGCCAAGGCTGTGGATATAAAATATCCAACAGCTACAATGGTCCTCACTGGTGAGCGCCGCCGAGCATTCAGGCTCACCATGTTTTATAAAATCATGAATGGACTGGCCTGCGTAAGGTGCAATGCCCTCAAACCTCTTCCTCTCAACAGCAGAAGACAGAACCACAACATGAAATTCAAACGCATATCCACAAGAACTGACTACCGCAACAACTCCTTTCCCAGAACCATTCACGACTGGAACTCCCTGCCACCAGAAACTGTCCAGTCCCCCAAGCTCAGCTCCTTCACCTCGAAGGTGCTGAAGCCCCCCGCATAAAGAACACACTTTTTTTCGTGTGCGGCTAGGTGTTCTTGGACTTGCCAGGGGTGCCCAGCCGTATACGCCCTCTTATCTATCTAAGTTTTGTTTTTGTTTTTCCAGCGCAGCATAAATTCTTTTTACCCCAGTACATGTCAATAATTGCTGATTACGGCAGGTGGATATTACCGGAAGAAGAAGACATTATTCTGTGATGATCTGCTCTGAGCTCAGTGCATAAGCTCAAGGGCAGTGCATAATCTGTGATGTTTGCTTCACTGAGCCAAGGCTGTAGATATTAAATGGCATTATTATGTGATCATCTGCTCTGAGGAACAGCTCAAGGTCAGTGCATAATCTGTGATGTTTGCTTCACTGGGCCAAGGCTGTAGATATTAAATGGCATTATTATGTGATCATCTGCTCTGAGGAACAGCTCAAGGTCAGTGCATAATCTGTGATGTTTGCTTCACTGGGCCAAGGCTGTAGATATCAAATGGCATTATTCTGTGATGATCTGCTCTGAGGAACAGCTCAAGGTCAGTGCATAATCTGTGATGTTTGCTTCACTGGGCCAAGGCTGTAGATATCAAATGGCATTATTCTGTGACTTATCACAGAAAGAAATGAAAGCCATGGATTGGCCCAGTGATTGATTGATTGTTGTGCACTGTGTGGTGTATTGCAGGCAAATGAAAGCTGTGGATTGGCCCAGTGATTGATTGATTGTTGTGCACTGTGTGGTGTATTGCAGGCAAATGAAAGCTGTGGATTGGCGCAGTGATTGTTGTGCACTGTGTGGTCTATTGCAGGCAAATGAAAGCCGTGGATTGGCCCAGTGATTGATTGATTGTTGTGCACTGTGTGGTGTATTGCAGGCAAATGAAAGCCGTGGATTGGCCCAGTGATTGATTGATTGTTGTGTGCTGTGTGGTGTATTGCAGGCAAATGAAAGCCGTGGATTGGCCCAGTGATTGATTGATTGTTGTGCGCTGTGTGGTGTATTGCAGGCAAATGAAAGCCGTGGATTGGCCCAGTGATTGATTGATTGTTGTGCGCTGTGTGGTGTATTGCAGGCAAATGAAAGCCGTGGATTGGCCCAGTGATTGATTGATTGTTGTGCGCTGTGTGGTGTATTGCAGGCAAATGAAAGCCGTGGATTGGCCCAGTGATTGATTGATTGTTGTGCACTGTGTGGTGTATTGCAGGCAAATGAAAGCCATGGATTGGCCCATTGATTGATTGATTGTTGTGCACTGTGTGGTGTATTGCAGGCAAATGAAAGCCGTGGATTGGCCCAGTGATTGATTGATTGTTGTGCACTGTGTGGTGTATTGCAGGCAAATGAAAGCTGTGGATTGGCCCAGTGATTGATTGATTGTTGTGCACTGTGTGGTGTATTGCAGGCAAATGAAAGCCATGGATTGGCCCATTGATTGATTGATTGTTGTGCACTGTGTGGTGTATTGCAGGCAAATGAAAGCCATGGATTGGCCCAGTGATTGATTGTTGTGCGCTGTGTGATGTATTGCAGACATTCACCCTGCCAGCCCTGAAGCCTCGCTGGAAGAACAAGATCACTGCTCTGGACGGCTCTCGCCTTAGACGGGTGGCCTTTGTTAGCTTCAGGAAAAGTAAGAGTAGCTCAGTGGTGCATGGAAGATTGAAAAGTGATTAAGTGATGAAAACTGTCTTGAAACAAGAAAATCAATAAGACAATGTCCTGGCTCTTGCAGAAATCAATAGGACATAGTCTGCCTGTGTTAAATTTCAACAGGACATTTGTCCTGATAGGGGGAGACACAACAGGACATTTTCAGTTTTAATAGGACAATGTCCTATGACCTGAACCTTGTGACATCGCTGGTAGCTTCTGATTTTAAAAAAATTCCCTCAGTACTGTAGTTCAAATTTCTGTGTTACTATCTTTTCACATTTAATTCCCTACATTTAATGTGTTGACTTTCTGTATGGGGTTGATAGTTTTATCATACTGTTTACCAGTTTCCCCAAATTAGAAACTTCATGGTGAGCTTTTTTTAGCAGCTTCTTTGGACTTCTGTTAAAGAAGGAACTATTGCTTTGTTGTGTACAGTGTGTGACAGATGATGCAGTACACATGCAATGTACAGTGGCACAGAGGTAACGTGTTCGCCTTGTGTCAAGTAGACCCGAGTTCGAAACTGGGTACAGGGGATTTTTCCTCTCACTTTGCACTAGGCCTCACGGTCTGAACGTGGAGTCTTTCTGATGAGACGATAAGCCGAGGTCCCGTGTGCCCATGAACTTAGCACACGTTAAACCCAGTGACAACGAAAAAGTTGTCATTTGGTCAAAATTTACCACCCCCCCCCCCCCCCTTCCTTCCTCATCAGTCACACAAAAATCGCATGCAAAAAAAAATTGTGTGGCGCGCCTCTGGCTGCGACGCGCTCTCCTGGTAGGAGCAACCCAAATTTCACAGAGACACCTCTGTGACTATAAAGTACCTAATACCAATGAAATTCTCTGCCCTAGGTGAGTTCCATTTTTTTTTTTTAACCTGCTTGAATATTGGATGAAAGCCAGAAGGTACTGGTACTATTATCAAAGTAATAGAGAAGGCCATGGTATCTTGGGTTTCGCCCAAATATATAGACCATTCTTATTATTAAAAGTGTTTGTGTCTCTTTTTTTTGTATCAGGTGACAACTACAGTGAACATGACATAGCCAGCTTGAACAACCTTGGAGAACTGGGGGTGTACTCTGTTGTGTCCCTCAGACGACAGATCATTTCACCCGCACTACGCAGAGAGGACATCAAGTGAGTAGAACGTCACTGCAGTTTAGCCCTCTTGCGTTCAACCTCTGCTGGGGAAATTCCATTACACTAGCCACAGCAGACTCCAAATGTGGTGCTAGAGTTCACCATCAGCTGTGCACTGAACACTCCTGGAGCCCTGCCTTTCAGGTTTTCCCAGTGTTTCATGGAAGCACTCCAGAATGTCGGCATACCTGTGCAATGACCTTAAACCTCTTTAAGTTTTGAGAACTGTGACTGTCTATAAGATGCTACGCCTAATTAGACGCTAAACCAACCAGAGAGAGAGAGAGAACTGTGTGAAGTTTCTCAAGCACGCTTGTAGCATGGGATAGATATGTCTTTCACTGTCTTGAATGAGTGTGTTTGGTGATTCATGTGATTTTAAAGATCACCAACTGAAGATGAAGGATGTCATGCTAGACAAACAAGCCCCATGGTATTGCATGTAATTTTCAACTTGCTACAAAATCAGGGTCTCAAAGCATAGAACATCGATGGATCCATGGATTTGGCTTCTTGCCCGCACAACAGAGATAAGCTTTCACATACAGCTTCAGATAGTCTGGCTTGTTCCCTTGTTAAAATACCCCTGCACTGTGACTTTAACACTGTATAGATGTCAAAACTTTTTTAAAAACTGCTGAGAACTTCTTGTAACCTTTGAAGCTCAGAGTGTGTTAGAACCATTATTATTTTTATTTTTTTATAGCAACATTAACCAGTTAATAAAAGAAAAACCTCTGTGTTTTTTTGCCATGTTTCAGCGACATTACCATTTGTGCATGTGGGTATGCCTGAAGCCTGAATTCAGGCAGTTTGATGCAGGTTCAGGCAGTGGTCATGAAATAATCCTCTCCCACAAGGAATTGTGCTCTTGAACTGATCACAAGGTTTAGAGCAAGAAATGAAAACTCAGGCATCTGCCATCACTGCACCCATGCATCGTGTTGTGCTCACCAAGGACAACCAGGGCTACTTCCTCTACTCTTCCTCTTTGAAAAAAAAAAGTCATAATTCTGCGTTGAAAAATAACCTATAAACACGTCAATACTAAAGGTTTTAACACACATTTTCTTTCTTTCCCAGCAGCATTGCGTTGACTGTGTTCACAAAAGACACACATCTTTTACATGCAGTCTACCTCTGTAAAGAAATGTAAGAAACAACAACAATAAAAAACAAACCACAAAACAGACATAAAGCTTGATCCACAATTTCTGCTTTTTTTCACCCTCAAACTATTTCTGTTTTCAGCGGCATTGCGTCGTTCGTGTTCACCAAGGACGGCCAGGGCTTCTTCCTGCAGTCTCCCTCTGAGTTCAGCCAGGTGTCTCTGTCCACCACGTCCTCGTCCTCCCCTGTGTGCCTGGTGGAGCTGCCTGAGGGCATGCGGCCCCTGGTGCAGGACGAGCCCACCGTGGAGGTGACCCCACCCTCTCCTGAGCAGGAGCAGCAGGGGGAGGGCAGTGGGGCTGTGGTGTCTTCAGGGGAAGAGCGGGGGTGAGTGTGTGTGTGTTGTGTGCGCGCACGCGCGCGTGTGTGTGCGCTAGTCAGAGTCATTTTGACCGTGACTTTCAGATGTAGAGGAGGTAACAGCTATTCTAGAGGCTGAAAACTGGGCTGGAATCTGTTTACTGTGGAAAAATTTGACCTAGGGTGGTACATGCCCACTCTCAACCAAAGTTCTTAAAGGCACAACTGGGCTATAAAAGAGCCGATCCCAGGAATTGGGTATCAGTTGTGAGTGGGAGAGAGAGAGAGACAAGCCAGCGACTCTCCTAGCTGCAGGCTTTCGCCTGCGCCAGTTTAGTTTTTCCCTCCTTTTTCGTTTGAAAAATGATGCTTTCGCTGCGAGCGCCAAGCAGAAACTGACATTTTTAGCCTACTGCTTGCTTATATATAGTACTGCGCTGGCTTTAAGGACAGTTAGCATTGGGAAATGTTCCCACAGGTCACCTTATACCCTTCAAAAAAAAGCTGAAAGGGTTGTGGGTTAGCTTTGGCAAATTAGCTGGTTTTATTTCATATTTGTTCAAGCGTGTTTTGTAAAATTAAAAAAACAAGCCTTTTGATGAAGATTTATTCAGACAATAAAAAAAATGTTACAGAATTATATAAATTGTAACAACAAAACACAAACTCTTCTTTTTTTTCTGTAGACGACGATAGTTAGATTACTTTCCAAACTAGAATGGAGTTGTGTGAAACCTTCAAAAAAATGTGGAGATCAGAACGACCCTGTTTTGTTCATTTCCTGGGGAATGTCTAATGTAGATCTATGCTATCTTTTCTGTGTGGGAAAGTTTGACAGGAATCTATTTCTTACTATGGACTGGTAATAAAAGAGTCAGTCAGCATGAAGTGTGATCTTTGCAGTGTTGATAGTGAGGCTGGTGCTGGAGACACGACGTCACACGACACGTCGACAGCGACGTCAGGCCATGCCAACGACTCTCGTTTGGAATCCTCTTCCGCTGACATCACCATCGACAGTGTGCGCGACCACATGTAAGGCTGGTGATAACAGTAATCATATTGATAATCCCGCCTTGGCTTAAGGCTATGCCAGATCATTTGACATAGGCTAGAACACCAAGGATACATCAAAATGTTGTTATGCTCTGCGGAGATTGTCTTTTGCCATGGCAAGCTTCTAGCATAACATCAGTCTCCCAAATCCCCCGAAGTCGAAGTGTGGCTGCCCACGTGGCGGGGTAATAAAAAATGGTCACGCACGTAATGTTCTCATCCCTAGTTGATGCATTTGTACCATAGTGTTCAAGTGCTTCGGCTGTTGGTATGATCCCTGGAGTCTTTTAGCCAGGATACAACAACAACATATTGATAATGTTGATATTGGTTTAGTGGTTGACACAGTTTCTTCCAAAATATTAATTGAAGCTTCAGTGTTTTTCAAAGTCGTCATATTTCTGGGAATGTCTCATATCAGCAGATGTGAAGAAAAACATCAGGGGAAAAGGGTTAGTGTTTACAGAATTTTTTTTATTCAATAAAACGTAGGGGTTGTGACAGACTTTATAGCACTGATTGAGATTTGAATGTTCTGCAAGCGAGCAGATGAACTGGAGAGCCATGAAACCTTGTATCAGATGTCTCTATAAAAACAGCTCTGATCCATTAATCAAATAACGCTTCACATTGGTTGAACAATGAAAAAAGTTAAAGGGGATTTATGAATGAAGCTGACACCTTGAATTTCAGGATCTGAACAGACTTTTGCCCGTTCTGTCAGTCGTGGCCGTGTACCATATTTTATAGAGCATAATGTGCATTTATTATAAGGCTGCAACCCCCCCCCAATTTCACACAGAATTGTGATTTTGTTGTTACAGTTTCTTACTAAATTATTAGTCATACTACAAGGTGTAGAAGTCTCAGTCTTGAAAAAAACATGTATTGCCTTATTATTTGTAAAATAAGGTAATAGGAATTGTTCGGAAATAATTAAGGGGAGTAATTGTATGGTGTGTGGGAGTGATCTCGCCTAATTCAATCAGTCAAACATGAGAAGTTAACCTTCAGGTAAATCCCCAGCCCTCGCTTCGTGTGTTTGAGGAGACACACAGCATGTAGAAAGCAGTGCATCATTCTAAATTTGATGTAATTTATATTTTTATGTCAGTTTGCAAGTTCTATCACTTTGTAGTAACTGGCCACCCCTTATTTTTCTACAAAATGTTTGCAAGTCGCTGACTGGCATCCTGCGGTTTCAAACTTTGACGCCATGGTTGCATTGTTGCTATGATATTTGACCGAGTAATGTAGGTAAACAACTCTAATTTTCACAAAGTGCTCTCCCCTAGTTTTTTTCTTAAAATCGTCTATTGAAAGAACATCTCCTCCGAAATCGGAATATGTCGGCTGAATACAGCGGGGAGACCAGTGAAAAACTGAAAACCAGACACATACGTACCTTACCCAGTATGGCCATATGGCCTGGGAACAAAGAAGAAAAGGCATAAAGATGTACATAACCAAACCATCATATGATTGGTTTTGACAACTTTATTCAAATATCATACAAAATCAAACAATGATGAGGTAATGAGGGTGACAACAAGCAAATGCTTATAACGCACCCTTTCATAAAGAATAATTAACAATATGGCAGGAGGAAATAAATTTTAACCAAAACAGACAAATACATACACACATTTATAAATTGGTTCATATGATTAACTGAGTCGGTCAGTAGTAAACGTCCTGTGTGCAGCACCGACCACGCGGCCAATAGCAACCAGACCACCACCATGATCACCACGGAAACCACCGTTGTCACGGTGACTGCCCCTTCACCTCTGCCTCCTGAGGTGTCAGGTAAGGGTCAATCGCTCATTAGCTCTCTTCGTTTCGTTATAAAAAAAGAACATGACTTTTAGGACTTGCTGTTGACAGATGGATTTATCACGGTGCAATAATGTAGTAAAGAAGTGCATATTTTCCCTCTTTCAACAAGATATTTTACATTGTGGAGACATACCATATTTTTCGGACTATTAGGCGATACTTTTTTCTCAGACTGAGACCCCTGCGCCTTATAATGTGTCTAATAAAATAGTGAGCAAATATAATAACAAAAACTGAATTTTGTGAAGAATTTGGGGTGTGTGCATTATAGTCAGAAAAATACAGTAACAGTGACTTTTTAGTGCTGCTGCTACTCTCTCTCTCTGCATCTCTCTCTCCCTCTCCCCCATACCTCTACTCTAGTCTTTATTATATTTGAATGATGATGCATAATGACGTTTACAGTCTCTACTTTGGGATATTACATTGTAATAGAACATTTTTTTTGAATTAAAAATCTTAGCTGTAAAAAACTGATAAATCAAAAAGAATGTTCTGAAATGTTGACACCGATGTTGTTTTTACTGTTGTCAGCCTAAGCCTTGATGATGGAGGAAGACAAGAAGATGTGGGGATGCTAAAACACTGAACAGTATCCACGGCAATCAGCTGGAGAGTCAACAACAAGGGCGGCAGTCTGCCAGACCTGAAAGATATTGCGATCTTCTCATCTTCCAACACAGTGAATTCAGTGCTTACTTGGACGCAAATTGGGCCACTGGAGAGATATGTTTGCTCTCTCTTTGTGGATGGTTTGTCCAAATAACACTGTGTGGTTGGAAGTTCGGCCGAGTCTTTTGGTTTTGACTTTGAACGCTTTGATGCTGGACATTCCCCCAACATGACTCTTTTAAACAGCTGCAAGATTGGCAGTCCAAAACGCAGTGCTTCGTTCAGCGAAAAGTTCCCGAGAATCAGGGTTGTGGGTGCTTGGCCGTGCTTATGGGAGAAATGGAGCGAAGGAGCTAGTGTGTGTGTGAGATCAATATAAAGTTGTCAGAATTTTTATCATAAATGCACAGGGTTTTGATTCCAGAGGGATCATTGGGGAAGGGTGGGGGATATTTGGGGTAGGCTGCATTCTTTAAACAAAATCTGTCCTGCTGCTTTTGTAAGATGCAAAAGGTTTGCCTCTAGTAGTTGCCCCCAGCAGTGGATGATGGAAGATGAATTTTATACTTTTTGCAATGTGAGTAAAGCTACATGGTGTATGGTCAACGCTTTCAGCTTTTGGTGACAGATGCCACAAGGTTCCATCAGATGCGCTCAGCACAATTCCTGCTCTTCATGACACATTCCATCAAACGTCGTTCGAATAATTACATGGCGTTCCGGTGCAAAGACTTCAGTTGCTGGGAAGATGTAGAAGGGAAGAGATGGACAGGCCAGGGTGGATTCAAAAGGGTGTAGGTATTCTATATTATAAGCATGATTGAGATCTAAGAAAAGTTTGTTGTGGAGCTTAGTGTTGTGCTTGCTTAAAGTATTGTGCACTTTTCATTGTACTTTTTTTTCAAGCTCTGGTTGCAAGAGCCTGCTATGTTGAATTTATTTTCTTTATGAAATTACTAATTTTCGACATTTTCTCTGATGAAAATTAGAAGAAAAAAAAATCTTAGAGACCTTTGGGCATCCATTTATCAGGACTGACAAAACTTACAAAGGCTTTTAGGCAAGGAAAGCGTTAATTATTTTGCTATGCCAGTCTTTGGATACAATCCAATAGAGCTGCGTTTGTAGATATTCCATGTGTATTGATTTGCTTGACGAAGGATGCTGTTTGTTCTAATATTGTTTAATCTACAGGATTTTAGAGGAGAATAACTGGCAGGGTTGGCTCATTGACGTCATATCAGTATGCAAGTGTTGCATGTTTGCCAGTGTCTGTGTCAAAGAAATGGCTTTAAACGCTTTGGTTGTTCGTGCTGATAAACGTTGTTTTTGTGTGTGCTGCTTTCTGTAAGATGTTTTGAACTGCTAAAGATTGTGCTTGTGGCCTTTTTAAGAGTGTGGAAAAGTTGCAGCAAGGTATTAGGTATTGTTCATGTATGTATGTGAGGTTCTTATTCGGAAGATTTCTTTGGGAAAAAGCAGGAGAATGGACCAATAAGGCAGAAAAATAGACGGTAAGAAAAGGCAGTCATAGAGTGATAGATAAGAGGAAGCGCTTAGAACTTTAAAATTAAGCGCTGTAAAAGTTTTCTTTATAAATGTATAAAAAATGTCCATGCCTGTGTATTTTTCAGCACTTGCCTCTTATGTTAGTGTGTGTGTGCATGCATGAATGTATAGGCGTGTGTTTGTGCGTGCGTGAATATGTAATTATGAGTGTGTAAATGTGTGTGCATGTTTTAAATGAAAACACCAGGCTATGTTATATGTTTTGGTGGTGACTGTTCTTGGTCTGATTTTTCATGTGAACCATAGTTTTGAAAAACACACACACACCCGAGACTACCCGTGCTATTCTATACTAAAAGATTAATGTTGTTGGTATTTTGTGCTATGCTGTAGCATAAAAAGACTTATTTTAATGTTTTGTGGTATGCTCTGTTGAAAGACTAATTTTGTTTTCTTGTGTTATGCTGTATAAAATGACTATTGTGCTATGCTGTACTGAAAAACAATTGTTGATTTGCGCTACCCATTGTTAGACGGAACATTCCTTACGCAGACTGAGATTGTGGGCTGGTTGAACGGTTGACGGAATCGGTTGGTGTTCAGCCAGCGGTTGAGCGTGTGATCATTGTGAAGAAAAGGGTGAAGGGTTGTGGGGTTGGAGGGTTTACTTTTGATTTCAGAATGCAATTTTGTGTTTGCTGGAAATTACTAAATCGATTGAACTGATAATCTTGTATGGAGTTCGTTTGACAAATGATTTGATTCTAACAGGATGCATGTTACAGAATATAACTCTGATCGTGTAATGTATTGCAACACACTATGGTCACAACAGACAAGAACGAAGAATTGTCACAAGGTTTTTATGTCTTTAATTGTGGAATCTTGATTTGATTTTGAACAAAAAGTTTTGTTAACAATAGACGCAAATGGCTAAGATGCATTGACTATAGTATTAAGAAATTTGTTTTTTTTTAAAGTTCGTTGCTACTTTGAAGTAATTCTTCTTCTTCTGCCTTCTCAGGTCATAATGGGTTAAATACATGTGTGGCCAGCTTTCAGTTTTTACTGGTCTCCCCACTGCATTCAGCCATCACATTCCTATTTCGGAGGAGCTCAAAGGAGAACATTATTTGGAAGATTTCTTTGGAAAAAAGCAGAATGAACCAATAAGGCAGAAAAATAGACGGTAAGAAAAGGCAGTCATAGAGTGATAGATAAGAGGAAGTTGCTAGGACATAACTTCCAGAAGGTGGGGGGACTATTTGTACTGAAAGCTACCCCAGTATCCCCACGGGGGTAAGTGATTCAATGTTCCGTATATGATGAAAGTTGTACGACTTGGACTGATAGAAGTACATCTTGATTGAGCCTATAATCTCTTCAGACCCTGTGCACTGTCATTTAAAACATGTACATGTAATGTCTACATTTGAAGCACATTTTCATATAGTCGAACCTCCCTTATTGACATTGCCCTTTTTTTTGTAAGCATTAAAATTACCTCCCTTATACAACTCCCTCCCACTGAAGACCTTATTTTGGATGATTTTTCAAGGTCTTAAAAGGGAGGTTCCACTGTATCTTGTGCTTTGGTGTTATGAATGGCTGTGTGGAGGAGAGGATTCTCTGGTCCTTTCCAGGGTTAGAGGAGAGGATTCTCTGGTCCTTTCCACGGTTAGAGGAGAGGATTCTCTGGTCCTTTCCAGGGTTAGAGGAGGGAATTCTCTGGTCCTTTCCAGGGTTAGAGGAGATAATTCTCATTTCTCTGGTCCGTTCCACGGTTAGAGGAGATAATTCTCTGGTCCTTTCCACGGTTAGAGGAGAGGATTATCTGGTCCTTTCCACGGTTAGAGGAGAGGATTCTCTGGTCCTTTCCAGGGTTAGAGGAGGGAATTCTCTGGTCCGTTCCACGGTTAGAGGAGATAATTCTCTGGTCCTTTCCACGGTTAGAGGAGATAATTCTCTGGTCCTTTCCACGGTTAGAGGAGAGGATTCTCTGGTCCTTTCCACGGTTAGAGGAGAGGATTCTCTGGTCCTTTCCAGGGTTAGAGGAGAGGATTCTCTGGTCCTTTCCACGGTTAGAGGAGAGGATTCTCTGGTCCTTTCCACGGTTAGAGGAGAGGATTCTCTGGTCCTTTCCACGGTTAGAGGAGAGGATTCTCTGGTCCTTTCCACGGTTAGAGGAGAGGATTCTCTGGTCCTTTCCACGGTTAGAGGAGGGAATTCTCTGGTCCTTTCCACGGTTAGAGGAGAGGATTCTCTGGTCCTTTCCACGGTTAGAGTAGAGGATTCTCTGGTCCTTTCCACGGTTAGAGGAGAGGATTCTCTGGTCCTTTCCAGGCCTCCCTTTGATTGCACTGTGGGAAAGAAGATGGGGGGCTACACACACTTTGGACGGAACTGCCAAGATTCTTCGATAACTTTTCAAAGAACTTGGCTCTGTCTTTGCTATTCCGAATAAAAGAATACAAAGTGTATTTTCATCCTGTTCTCTCGTGAGAAACTAGAGACAAGGGAAGCATTCCCAATTACAATTGTGTGCTTATAAAAGATGAATGTTCGCAAGTTTTACTTTTCTAACAGAGTTGTTCAATACTGGAATAATTTGTCAACTAACGTTAAGGCTGCATCTAACATAAATATATTCAAAAATCTTCTGAACAAAGACACAATGATGTCAAATTTTTATAATACTTTAAAATAAAAAAGAAGAAGAAAAAGTCCATTCCATATTTTTGTTAAATGTTATAGTTTAGCTGTAGAAAGCAAGCCACCCTGAAACAAATCAAAGTCACTAACGAGAAAGGGCATAAAAGGGCCGCGAGGTCCACTTCTAGCCCTAATTACTACTACTACTATAAAGTAACGTAGGAATCATCCTATTGAAAATACACTTTTTTGTTTTAATAAGATTTATAAACAGTAAAGAGAGAACTGCTTGTTTGGTCTTTATAGAGACAACATTTTAAACCATTTAGAAAAAGAATCCATAAATTTGATAGTGCCAGAGAGAGGGTGGAGGTGGCCGGGGGGGTGTCTGTATGCTTTGTAATAGTACTTGTCTTAAGTGTGTATACTGTATTATACCCAGCTGAATATTATGTCATGTCGTAACTACAAGTTCAAATTGCTATTTGTGAATAAACAACTCAGTGTGCACCGTAATGTGAAGAAGTCTATTGTGGTTGTGGTGTTTTTTAGTTTTGTTTTGTTTCTTGTTTTTTTCTTTTTGTAATGATTAAATTACCAGATTATTAATAAATGTATTTATGTCCCTGTCAGTGTAGTGCAGTCCTGCATAAAAAAAATTATAAGAGAAAATGGTGGTCAGTTTCAAGATGTATTGGTCGAATATACTTTATACACAATTATTTGTAAAGAAAAAAATCAACTTTTGAAAAACAATTTTGAATGGTAATTTTTTGTATGAATGTACACAGGGGTTATGTGTATTGTCTGTGGAATTTTTTTTCAATCTGTTTGCACAGCATTTGTTGAGTATTTTGTCTACAAAATGTAGCCATATTTAAACCTCTGCCACACACTAGCATTGTTCTGCTTTATCAGCTGTGGCTTTTGCTTGCCTGAATCATTTCTGTAAGCTGCCTCCATGGCAACTGTGTACCTGTTGAATGGAGAGTTCTTTGCATTTGGTGAATTGTAATAAGCACATGGAAAATGTTCATTAACTGCAATAGACCATCAGGGTTTTGCACTTTTAAGTTGATAGATCTAGTAGTAGTACTACACATTCCGATTGTAGGTCTTTTTTTTTTGGGGGGAGGGGGAGTATTGAGATCATTCGTCTAAATCCCCCCGTGGGTATACCAAGGGACCTTTTGTACAAATAGTTCTCCCACCTTCTGGAAGTTCTGTTTTTGTAACTTCCTCTGATGTCACTCTTTGACTCTGCCTTTTCCTTTTCCTTACTGTCATCTACTATCTTTCTGCCTAATGGTCCATTCTCCTGCCTTTTTTCAAGAAACAATTACAAAGATTTTCTCCAGCCAAAGACGGACATGCTGGGCCTATTTCTTAGTTAGGGCCTTAGGCGCATAACAGCAGCATGTCGCATCTGCGCTCATACGACAGGAAACTGAAGTGGCAGCTGCCTCTGTCGCGTAATAGTTTTTTTCGTTTGAATTTGTGATTTCATAAAGTGGCGGCAAGTTGGCAGTGCCATCTTTTTTTTTGGAATGAAAAATGAGTTCAATGTCCTCCAATCTGGGACAGATACTGCAATACCAGGCTGACCCATGTTCAAGATAGGAAACATGAGTTCAATGTCCTCCAATCTTGGACAGATACTGCAATACCAGGTTGACCCATGTTCAAGATAGGCTAGTAGTAACCAGAAAATAATTTAAAAATCTTTTTGTTCTTGATTTTCATTGTCATAAAGTGTTGTGATTGAATTTGTACTTTCTTTTTTTCCCCAAACGATTTTATGTGGTGAAAGGAAAAGTTTAGTGTCAAGGTGTATTGTTTATTATTATCTTTTTTGTCTTTCAAAGAAATGGTTATTGCTATTTACTGTTGAATGAATGCTTATCAGAAACTTGCTTTGGAGGTAAGCGATGAATGTTATGAGAATACCAATTTGCAGTGAAATTGATATGATTTGGACTGAAAACAAATTGTCACAGTTTAAACAATTAATAGACATAGAGGTCAAGGGAAAATGTTCTGTGTATATTAGAAAAAAAAATCTGCCTGCAACTTCTATCATCCGCACATTTCATATGAAAATGTAGTAGAACCTTTGTGAATTGGTACCTGATTACAACCCCCCCCCCCCAAAAAAAAGGGGAAGAAAACAATTATCTAGAATCATGCTTGAACGCATCCTTTTCTATTTATCATACTGATGGCAAGATTGTTTGATCACTTGCCATGCAAACTGCAATCCAATTACCATGAAATGGTTCATAATCCAAAATGAGCTGGTTAGTGGCTAGCTGCTCTAGAACCTCCTTTATTGTACATGTATTTAGAGTTTATGTGCATTTTATTGTTTAGTGATTTGCTTAATTTTTTTTTTTTGGCCTGACATTTGTTTTCCTTATTGATGTGCAATACTGAAACGAATTTGTTTTAGCATTTATTTTGTTTTGTCCAGTGCCCGCTTAGCTGTATCAAGTGAGCAGGGCGTTTCATTCACACACACACACTCTCTCTTAACTATTGCAACTGATATTGCCTTCTTTCAGTGTGAAGAAACACCACTAATTGAACAAATCTTTGCTCACTGTTCTTTTTTGGTAACAAAACTGAAAAGAGAATCAGAGATGGTGTCTCATATTCTGAATGTTTCCGATCCAACAAGTTTGCATAAAGATACAATTCAAGCTGTATTTGATCGAGTTTTGTCAATTGTGCATTGTGGTTTAGATATTGTCTTTTACTGCTATAAGTGGCATTTACAGATTTGTGAGTTAGAATGAAATGCAAAATGCAGCAAGTTGCTGTTTTCTGTCATTTCTTTTTTTTGCTGTTTCTTTCTTTTAGCTTTTTTCTTTCAAACTTCCATGAGCATGGAAATGGATAAAGATGAAAGTTGCTTGCTTAATTTCATGTTTACATGTTGAAAGGTTGTGATTTTTCTCGTGTAAAAGATGTCAAGTATTTGTGCATTCTGTACCGATTCAAATTAAATCCCTAACATTAACATGTAAAAATTATGCTTCCACCAATCCCCTTCCATAGTTAAAGTTTCAATAAGTGTGCTTAACGTGCTTGTGCCGTCTTTGACTCTCAGTGTTCTTGCTTTTAACCGTGTTGTTCACCAAGATTTGTAACGTTTGACTGGGGAATAACTGGCAATAAAGCTGTATGTCTGTATTGTATTGGACCATTTGGCTGTGTGTGAACGCCTGGATTCTGTGTGCACATGACACCGTTTTACTGAAATGGGCACGCAAAACATACCTTAAACATATCTCTGTTGATGCAAATACTGATGATTGTAATTGATGTTAATAAGAGAGTTATGTTCCCTTCGCCTGACAGGCTGAGTGTTTTTCTCTCTCTTCTTCTTCTTCTCTGGATTTTCGTGGTTATAGTCTAAGTGTTTGTGGCGAAAGTTGTGTGAGTTGTTTTGTCATGATGTGGACTCTTCTGGTCGTTATTTGGTGCTTCTCTACCCCCTGATCTTAGAGTTCTGTGGTTCTTATTTTGGGCAAAACTTTCAGGTACTGTACTATTGACGAATTATGCCTGTTCTCCATTTTGTTTCAACCTCGTTCACCAAGCACTTCTATCTAGACTTCAACATACCTTTAGCATCTCTGACAAAGCACAGTTGACTGACACTGAGATTCTTGAGCGGACGGACATGCCCAATATCTTCACTACTCCACAAGTCACTACTACACTGGGCTCGTGAGTGGTGTAGGCATAGGTGTGTGCTTGCGTATGTAAATCATGTGTTCGCCAGTGTATGTGCTTGTGTGCACGCGAGCATGGGTATTGATGTTTGGTTAAATGTACTGTAAAGCGTCATGAGCAGCTAGCATGGAATGTGCGCTATATAAGCTTTCTTTATTATTATCTGTATGCCACTATTGCCAGTCATTCATTTCTGACCATGACTGCAAGATAGCAGATGGGAGGCAGCTATTCAGGTGGGCTGGGCTAGAATGTTTATAGTGGAGAAGCCTTGCCCAGGGTACATCCCCACTATCTCGGCCAAAGGGATCCAAGGACAGTTAGTGTTGGGGAAGATCCTCAAAGGCAAACTTGGGGAAAATCCCCAAAGGCCAACCCATCCCTTTGGTTGCAACACAAGAGCCAGCGCAAATACCCCCTACTTTGCGAGCCAGTCTTCCACAAAAGACCAAGCTGTACCATGATTTTCCATTACTGTGGAAAATTGTCAATTGTAAAGCTTCCATTTTACTATTGGCCCCCACTGCAGGCTAATGTCAAACAGTGATAAAAGCCATTTCAGTGAAGGGCCGAACATATATCTGGAAACATCCTTACTTCAAAGTCAAAAACAACCAATTCACTCTCATTCTACACACAGAACCATCATAGTAAAAGAAGTCTCTTTTATTCATGTCAAGCAACAAAGTGAACACCAATCTTGTGCCCTATGCATAATGGTATCAACACAGATGTTAAAACCTCTTGCAGACATCCTGATCATTTTGTCCACACTTGCTTCCATGCATACGTCAAAGTATTTTCACCGTCAGCACTTGTTCGGATCATCCATGCAATGATTTTGCTCCAGTCTTTTATTAAGGAGGGGTAGGGTGGTGTTGGTGGGGTGTGATTTGGAGAAAATGAAATCATCCCCTTTTTTTCGCAGCTTCTATTCTACCTGGGTAATAAGGCCAAGATCCCCCCCCCCCCCCAACTTATCTAACCTTGCATGCCTTGAAATCACCACCGTATGATAATTCTAGTAATATGTTAGACTGGAAACATAAATTTCTTCAATGTAGCTCCCATATAAAGAGGCATAATGAGTATTTCTTTTGGTCTTTCAAAACAGATACATAGAGCTTGTTGCAAAATCAAGAAGATTAAGCGTAACTGCAAAAATATAAAACAAATATTCCACAAAAATTAAAACAAGCAGCCACGGACACATTTTGTCAAGTTTAAACAAACACATGAACATTTTCTGATCTGCGATAAAACCAACTTCTAAAAGGAAAAATATCTGACATTTTGGGCATTTATAGTAACGATTGTACAAATCAAAGCTCTGAACTCGTGTGATTATTTATTTATGCACATGCAGTGGAACAAAGGGTCAATTAGTAAAGCATTCAACTAAAAGACTGAATTTTTCCCTCTGCGCCTCAACACATGATCGGAATAGTAACCTTGTTGATACTCATTGTTATGCACAAGATTCATTATTCACTTATTGCAAAGAAAAATTATGCCTGACAAGTACAAAACACCCAAAACATTTGTGCACACAATCTTTCACACCCGTTTCAATCCAGCACCATCTGCAGCATGTAAGCCTCCAGAGCAGCACCATAGCTGTCATTACGAACAAATTTCATTCTTCTGTCTGCTTTTGCTCCTTTAAACAAACACCCGTCCTCATTCACTTCTTTTTACAAGTCATTCTCACTAAGTCACTTCCTACGATACAGCTTCATACTTCCCATCCCATTCTTTCTCATACATCAACCTGCATTCATTCTTTTGTCACCTTTTTTCTTCTTCTCTAAAACGCTTTTATTGTTCACACATTCATTTTTTTCTCTATTTTTTTCTTACACAATAGTCTCCTCGCCCATTCCTTCCAACCAACCCCTTCCAAGTTTCCCACCTGCACAAACATTCATCTTTAATGAATGTTCACCCTCTCCATTCACTACAAATACACTCACTCTCTTTCCCTGGCTTATCTACATTCAATGAAGAGATTCATATGTGGGGTTCACAGCAACACAAACAGAATATCTACATTTTGTCAGGCTTATATCAGAATTGCCTTTCTCAGTTCTTGATATCTTGGGAAAATTAACAAGAGAAAAACTTAGCATGCTAAGATTAGATAAATTTTTAGAAAATTATGTTTGCAACCACTTTAGATCGTAGCTTTTGACATTATGTGAGTACCCAATCTAGGATTCTGTTACAACTGTTACTGCAAAGTTGCCTCAGGACAACCAAGGCAATTATGGCATAAGCGTGACAATTTATTATGCCTCTAGAATGAAAACAATCGTTCTTTAAAAAACAAGATAAAAGTATATGACATTCCTGAAACACATAATGTTAGATTTTCTTTGAGTGTGTGTGTACAAAATTTTTTAATGTAACGTTAAGGACCATAACAAATAAAATGTCTGATAACCATTTTTATAGATGCTTTTTTTTTAACACAAATGAATTCTGATGAAAGAAACTGTTGGCATAAGCGGGGGGGGGTCATGAGATCAGATTAACAAGATCAATGGAATGTGTTCATAGCCAACACATCCAATGATTGTTATTAATCAAATCTTATTTCATAGGATGCCATCACAAATAGTTACAGTAGTTACTATAGAACTTAAATGATCAAACACTGATGTATCGAAGCCTTTTTCAAGAGCACAGCCAATGAAACAGTATAATCAGTTACTATGGACTGAAAGAAAGGCTGTGCTCACTCACGACGATGGTGCAAGAAAAACATAGTGAAGATTATTGGATGAAGATTTTCATGGGAAACTGCTAAGTGCATAATAACTCAAAGTGTGACAAAGCTACAGTGTGGGGCTATTATACATGTACATTGAAATCAAATTTACGGGCTAAAGTGATAGTTACCGGTAGACATTGTAGTAAAAATCCTTAACTATATCCTCTTAGAGCTACTACACACTTTCTGTCTCTATCAAATTGCACTTTGAACATCAAAGACAGCACTAAAAGCGAAAATGGGAGTTCATTTCACAGAGCTGTTTTTGGTTCACTTGTGTCAACAAAGTGAACTTGACCTTTTATATGTAATTTTTGGGTAAAGGTCAAGATGTGCCACCCCCCCTACATTTCTCGGTTAATTGTATTTTTCCGTTATTGCCTTTCTTACCATACATAAAACTGTATTTTAGGAACATTTTTAGGTAATAACCTTTTTAGAATACTAACCCTATCCCTAACCCACACCCTATAAGACGGAAAAACGCAACGAACCACAACAAATCGCGGTGTACTGCAGTACATAGTGGGGGGTAGGGTTAGGGCTAGGGTTAGTATTCCAAAAAGGTTATTACCTAAAAATGTTCCTAAAATACAGCTTTATGTATGGTAAGAAAGGCAAAAACGGAAAAATAGAATTAACCGAGAAATGCAGGGGGGGTGGCACATCTTTACCTTTACCAATTTTAGTCTTGGCTATATCTTGCTAATTTTCAGTTATGGTCCCAAAAATTGGCAAGTTGGTGTATTACCTTAAGGTGAATTATGGTATGCTGGGCGACTTTTACCCTCTTGACCTTAACCTTTAGCACGCCATATATTTTTCTGTGTTGTTTCCCCTGCAGCCATATTAATTTATATGACAAGTTCTGAGCTAGACACCACCAACATTTAAACACTTGTAACTCCCATTGGAACAACACAATTGATATGAAATTTTCTTTGTGGACAGAAGAAACATTGATAATAATGCTGAAACACTTTTCATGTTGTGGTTTATTTGCTTGAAATAAAAAATAAACAAACAGAAACTGAAATTGTGTCAGTGTTCACTTGTTTGATAGAAATGTGGAGAGCATGTGTATGATTTAATCATTTATGACCTTATTCATAATAAAGTGCCTTTGTGCACTCAGTTCTGATCATTTTTTAAGATAATAGATCGACAACATTGTTGGTGAAATGTAAAAAGTCAAAGAATGTGCAGCGCACATATTTTCGAGAACGATCGATGGGGCCGTCAACTTAATTCGGTCAACCGATTACGATAATACGACTCAGAATGCTGCTTTACCAGCACTGATATCATCCAACAATAATTAATCCACTGTATTGTTGGGATTAAACGAAAATCAAACAAGAATTTGCCTCACTTCTGTTTTGGAGAACAAACTGAAGGCCCGACAAGTCTAGGTCTAGCACTTGGCATTCTCATTACACCCCACCCCCCCCCCTTCAACTCAGAAAAGGTGTCACATCAATACAGTATCTTTCCCATCACTCTATCTCCTGTATTTTGAAGATAATTGCATAAAACTTTATTCGCCAGAATCAATACCGAGTACAATTGCTTCAACCCCGTAATCGCCATCTTGACACAGATTGGAAACTGGTCTCAAAAAGATAGAAAAACTTCTAAAACTGTATCAGCAAACCGCCATAACGGCTTAAGAATAACAAGGAGCCTCGTTCTGAAACCGGATGCATGTTTAATAAAAGGTCAAGGCCGAAGCTAGTGGAAAATTCCCGGCGCCAAATTTAAGTGCCCTTAGTGAGGCGACCTGTGTTGCCGCTGGCTGCAGGGAGAAAGTGCACTTCGGCGACACAGGTCGTCAATTATTTGTTTGGGCCATATCTTGTACATCCTGGCAGATACAATCCCCAAATCTGGCAAGTAGGTAGGCTAGCTTAAGATCATATGTGTATTGATGACCTTGACCTTTCTTTTTTTTTGTCTATCACATTTAGATCTCCCAAAAAGCACAAAGCGAGCGAGCCTTGAAGACTGCTTCTTGTAATCATTTTAGAGCAAATTGGGCAGATTTATGTGCAATACTGATGTATGCTATAAAAGAAGAAAATACATTTGACTTACTTTGTCCAAGAAACTATGAACAAAATGTCTGCATTTGACTGACTTTGTCTACAAAATTATGAACAAAATGTTTGTATTTGACTTACATACAGTAGTCTATAATGTACATCCCTTGATTTTTTTAGCGCATGCTTAATAAAAACCTGCTATCAGAGAAGAGAGAAGACAAAAAGAACACAGGAAAAAAGCAACCTTTTCCCAGCAGCTCACACATGCTAACTTTCTCCTCCTTTCTCACACACACTTCCCTATCAAATGTTTTTGCTGTACTCTTGAGACAGACTCATTCCAGCCGGACACGTTGCTGCCCCTTTCACACTGGAAACAACCAGCCCTGGAATTCTGAATGACCACTGTTTATTTGTTGCATTGGGATGGTGTTCATCCTACTTAAACACCCCATTTCACAACCAAGTCTGTTAAACATCTCGTACACGCTTCATGAGAAATGTCTTCTCTCAGCAAGCCGTTTCCTTGTAAGCAATAACAGTGAAGAAATTTTCACCCTCTTTGGATTGCAGCAGACACATACACTGAGGCTTGGTGACGCAGCTTAGAATGAAACCTCACATAGCTTGTAAGCAAAGTGGTGCACAAGCCCATCAATACAAACCAACCAAGCAATATCCTAACCAAGTAATATCCTAGACTCCCTTCGTTAAATCGAGTGAGCCACAAGTGGCACAGAGACGGACTCACTCTGTTAAAACGAGTGAGCCAAAAGTGGCACAGAGATGGACTCACTTTGTTAAAACGAGTGAGCCTAAAGTGGCACAGAGATGGACTCGCTTCGTTAAAATGAGTAAGCCAAAAGGGTCACTTTGTTAAAACGAGCGAGCCCAAAGAGGCACAAACTACAGGGAGAAGGTCATGGGTGGTCAGTTGTGGATCTTGATGGCTTTCTCCTGGTAGCTGTGTCTGGTTCGCTTGTTGGGTTTGCTCAAATGGTCCACGCCCAGCCATGGGCGAGCCTGCATCGTCGCGTTACCTGTACACAAACAAAAGCAACCAACACAAATATCAATGAACAATGCATAGCTGCCAACTTTCCAAAAGCAAAAACCGGAAATAAGGGTGGGTAGGTTCGGGAGGGGGTGGGAAGAAGTATATGTAGCAGACCTAAAAATGCTTATGTGTACAATCTGGATTGAAATGTGTACAATCTACATTGCAGTAACAATGTTGATGATAAATTCAAAATAATAATATTAATACACAATTGAGCAGTCAATTGCAAATTCCTGTCAGATTCACATTTTGGGTACAAGATTTCAGGTTTGAACATTACAATGTGAATTTTATTGTCGATTGATACTGATGTCTTCAGTGAATACAATTTTTTTTGTAAAATATAAAGTATGAGAAAGACTGAGATTGGGGGAAGGGGTTGTGGTGCAGTAAGACAGAGAGGGAGAGGAGATTGCATGTAACATGAATTCTTTACATCCAAATATATGCACATGCATCCATACAAAAGAAAACACACAAAAGTGTCCTTTCAGTTTTGTTGGATATATACATGGCTGAGATAGCTTAAAGAAGCAAAGCTGCTTACTAATCATACTCATATTGAAGTTCTGACATTGAAGGATGATTATCAAGGAGGTTTTTGAATTGTGTTAAAGTTTGTACATGTTTAATATGTGGATGAAGGAATGCTGAAGAAGAATGGACCAGTGTTAATTCAAAATCTGGGGGTCAGAATCAGTGCACCCAAACTCTCTATGGGGGGGGGGGGGGGGGGGCCTCTTTTTACAGTTTTTAAAAGTTTTTGTTTTTTTAAACAAAAATTTGCTACGTTTAGTGACACACTTCTCTAAAACCCAGTGTCAGATGGTAGTTTTTTTAGTGTCACTGACGAACATATGTACATTGAAATGAACACCGACTGACCGTGCATGCTGCGTGGCTTGAACTTTTGCAGGCTGACCTCCTTGTCATCCTCCGTCAGGTAGTCCGCCTGACCCATGGTCACCACCGCAAACTTCAACTGTGCAACACACATTGTAGGATACCTTGTATTTGTCACTAAGCACGCATGTGTGAGTGTATGTGTGTGTGTGTTTCTGCTGTGTGTGCCCTTGGCTGCCAAGAAATCGAGCTATGTATGTACATGTGGCTGCATGGGAAGGCTTGCAGCGGAAAGTTTGTGTGTAAGCGATGCAGGGGTAATAACCTCAGGGTGGATATATATGTGTTGTGTATTATATGACAATTAAGTGTGTGGGTACAAAATCATACAAGTGAATACATGTACATATAAGTTTTGTCAGCCAGCTATAATGTTTAATGATGTTCATAGGCTACAACTGCCACTATTTCTACTACTACTGTCTATGTGCACCAACGTGCATGATGTAAAGATGTACCTTTTCAAACTCCTTTTCAGAGAGCTCCATGTGTTTATGTATCCTTTCCTTCAGTGTGGCCAATGGTTCATCCTGTAAACAACCATCTACCAGATCAAACACATCATTCACCACAACAAGGTCTCTTCAACTACAATGCACTGTTACGCACATGGAGCAAGTAGTGTATGATTAAGAAAAGGCTATACAAAAACAAAACAAAAAACCTAAACCATGCAAAAAGCACTATGCTATGAAATATTCATATTCCTCACACTGTTCAAAAAATAAAAAGAATATTTTACAACCATAATTATCATCTATGGGTCATTTTATGAAATCTGGAGACGAACTGTAAATTCTAAAAATTATTTCCTGAAAACATAACAAACGACATTTGTCTGCTTTTTGAGTGATTGGGGCAACTGTCCCTATCCCTTCCTTCCTTTCATTTTCTTTAAAAATGATGAGCCATACATACTGCTTTCTTACAATCAATGAGGTCTGCATACATAAGTGCATACAACTGTAAATCTCAAGCTTATGGAGATTTTTTTAAAAATTACTATCAATATTTTTTGTAGCAAAAATGAACCAGCACTGTAAGACTTCATTGTGAAACATTCTTTTAAAAATGCACATAAAAAGAGCATCTATAAACAAACTTCTGAAGACATGGTGATTAAAAAAACCCACTTACATTTTTGATTTTCATCAGGAATGGAATGCCAAAGGTTTGGAAAACTTCCTGCAACAGAAGGAAAAACGTTGAGCTGTGTGTGTGTGTGTGCCTCTGTGTGTGTGTGTGCCTCTGTGTGTGTGTGCATGCGGTGTGTGTGCCAGATCTGTGGACCCATTGCAGATTTTGTGTTGGAAAACCTTCAATAGTATCTTCATGAGATAAGAAACTGGTCCCCTGCAAAAGGCCTTCAAGACAAACAAGGTCTCTTGCAGGCAGACAAATTGTGGAGGACGGCTTTCTGTGTTGTAAACCACTCAAGCTGCTCAGCCAGCATGCTGGTCTGAATTTCAGCTGCTTCATTTGAGCTTTAAAAAAACAACAATTGTAAGTGGCGCTCCTGGGTCACAGAAAGTCTGACACATATGCCTACTCTGCTGATCAGTGTTATTTGCAACAGACAGTGTACACAGTCCAGGATTCGTTAAAAAATCCACATGCCACATGCGTGTCTGTGTGTTTGTCTGCGTGCGTACGTTGTGTATGTGTGTTGGTGTATGTGGTCAGTCCATGCGGCTCAGTTGCTGTGGCTTACCGAATGGGGTATGAATGAGTTGGCGTCAATAATTGTGTGTTTGTGTGTGTGTGTGTGTGTGTGTGTGCGTGTGTGTGTGTGTGTTAAAGAGAGAGAGAGAGTTGCTTTGCATATGCGCTGTTGGTGGTTGGTGTCACTCTTGAATCTTGTTTTTTGTTATCTGTTGATGAATAATTGATTGTAAAACGCTTTGGGCTCATCTGAGGTAAAGCGCTATATAAATGTACTGTTATTATTATTATTATTATGCCCCAAACCCCCACCTTGCTGAAGTGAGCCACAGGCACCAGCACCTCGTCGTCAGCGATCAATGTCTGGTCAGGGGGCACCTCCTCCACACGGAAGGTCCTGGTCACTCCGGCCAGCAGGCTGTCCAGGGAAGTGTCCTCAGCTTGTATGGCCAGCACCTTGTGGCTCACGATCTCCAGCAGTCTGCACAGACATCAAACATACATAACATACATAAGGCCCCACCCGCTATCAAGGTGTCTATGGAAAGTGTCCTCAGCTTGTATGGCCAGCACCTTGTGGCTCACGATCTCCAGCAGTCTGCACAGACATCAAACATACATAACATACATAAGGCCCCACCCGCTATCAAGGTGTCTATGGAAAGTGTCCTCAGCTTGTATGGCCAGCACCTTGTGACTCACGATCTCCAGCAGTCTGCACAGACATCAAACATACATAACATACATAAGGCCCCACCCGCTATCAAGGTGTCTATGGAAAGTGTCCTCAGCTTGTATGGCCAGCACCTTGTGACTCACGATCTCCAGCAGTCTGCACAGACATCAAACATACATAAGGCCCCACCCGCTATCAAGGTGTCTATGGAAAGTGTCCTCAGCTTGTATGGCCAGCACCTTGTGACTCACGATCTCCAGCAGTCTGCACAGACATCAAACATACATAACATACATAAGGCCCCACCCGCTATCAAGGTGTCTATGGAAAGTGTCCTCAGCTTGTATGGCCAGCACCTTGTGACTCACGATCTCCAGCAGTCTGCACAGACATCAAACATACATAACATACATAAGGCCCCACCCGCTATCAAGGTGTCTATGGAAAGTGTCCTCAGCTTGTATGGCCAGCACCTTGTGACTCACGATCTCCAGCAGTCTGTTCACACATCAAACATACATAAGGCCCAACCCGCTATGAAGGTGTCTGGAAAGTGTCCTCAGCTTGTATGGCCAGCACCTTGTGGGTTCACACATCATGCAATAGTAGCTGCAGATTACATCAGCACACATACAGGGGTGCTAGTGGGAGGAGGTCCAAAACCCTGAAATTAGAATGATTGAAAACCTGATTATGAAAACAACTTTCCATCGCTAAATCGACCTCACAATCACAAATTGGCTTCCAAAATGAGGAAGCCACAAGTTTTTGCGCTCCAAAAATAACGGAAGCCACAAGTTTTTACACTCCAAAAACAAGGCAGTGTCCTCTGCTTCACTGCAAGGACCTTATGGCTCATGATCTCCAGCAGTATGTAAAGGCACCAAACCTAATGCATTAGTAAGGCCCCACCTGCTAGTAAGGTGCCTATAGGGGTGTCTCTGCCTCAGAGCTGATTCTAGGATTTTGAAAAAGGGGGGGCATTCCCCCCCTATGATTGAAAAAAGGGGGGCAGGTCCCCCCCTAAGAATGAAAAAAGGGGGGATTGGTGGCAGGTCCACTGGAT
>JAGGCT020000984.1:0-22500 GCA_017654935.2 Phymorhynchus buccinoides
CACAAATTTCACTTTTTTCTAGGGTTAGGGTTAGTTAAATGGTTAAAGTACAGAAAAAGTGAAATTTGTGGTTGTCGCAAATACAGACTCTCATAGTAGCGAGCTTTTTATTTTTACGAGCTACCTTTTTTCATGCGACACACACTACTACTCAGATCAGGTAGTAGTACTAGTCACAGAAACACACACACACTCCTTCGTGCCCTCAGCTTTTTATTACATTCTGTTCATGAAAACTGCCCCAACGTAATCCCAAGCTTAACTCTTAGTCTTAGCGGCTACGGAGAACCGTCAGAACTTAAAGGCACGAAAGGGATATCAAAGGAGGGAGGTGAGCCTAATACCATCACTATCATACTCAGACATCTTTTTTTAGTGGTTTTATTGCACTCGGGAGCCTGTTTTACATCTGTACGCCGTTTCTTTGCAACAGCTGATATAGAACTCTCACAGTAAGCGAGGCCAGATCGTACGTATATGATGATATTTTGAGAAATTTGACTTCAAACCATAGAACATAATGTGGGCAAATGAAACTTTTTCTTCCTAATGTCATTTTTAGTATATATATTACCATATTTTCCGTAATGTCATTATTGCCGTATTTTCTTGGCTATAAGCCGGTAATTTTTTCTTCAACTTTTACCCCTGCGACTAAAACGATTGCGGCTAATTTGTGAATATTTCCCCTTCCGTATTTAGGCTGGTCATCAACTCCAGCCTGTGCTTGTTATCGTCAATCTCGGTAAAAACAAACCGTTCTCATGCCAAAACTGAAGAATTTAATCAGCAATATCACGATCTGACCACTACATTTCACCACTTATATGCACATGTCATCACTGAGCAGTTTATGATCAAAGTTTGAACTGAAACAGTCACGATCGTGTCAACTTTACGAACTCTGTGCACACGTATGCGAAGTCAACTTCCAAGTTGAAGCTAGGTGAATGGTCTCACTTTACAAAAAAGAAGTTGAAAAGCAGCTTCTTTCCGTTATCAAACTGATAAATCGGCGTTAGTGTGTGCACTGAAACACTTGCTGAATACAAACTCACAAAATCCGATAAATGAAAGTAGCTGGCGCATTAGCGTTTGCTGTGAATTCGTGTGTGCGCGGTGCCATTTTGTCAGCCGAGTTGTATGCGTGGTAAAAGATTCATGTGTGCAAACTGACTGAAAATTAACTGCCAGTGCGTTACTTTGTTGTGTCGTGCAGAATCCAGTATTTAGTAGGTCCGTTATGGCGAAGATTAGGTCTGTACTGTTATGTGTAGTTTGTGTGTGAGTGCAACACGGGCCGTCGAAGTTGCCGGGGCTTTCGATCACGAATTTGTCTTCTCAGGTTCATTTTTCTTTTCTAGTCTTGCGGCCTAGACACTGAATGCGGCTTTATCGTTGTTTTTTCAAGAATTTTAATAATTCAGGGGATGCGCTTTGATGTCCGGAAAATACGGTAGTTTTTTTGTGTGTTTTTATTTATCAAGTATGATAACCTTGGCAGACCTCATCTTCAGATTTATTGGTGTGGCACTGATTTTATAACATTCGTTAATGTCCGGACCTATTCACCTCCCCTTCTCGAACCTGTTTTTCAGGCATAGGATTCAGAATTTCTGACAAGAGGATTGGCTTCTCTTGTCAGAGGCTTTGGCTTTTGATTCTTTGTTATATTTTCTGTTAAATATTATTTCAAAGTGATTTATCTTTTTTAAGCCTTTTTGGTCATGTTGGGAACTCGTAAATTTCAATGTTTTCCCTCTTTAAGTCTAGGGCCTTGACTTCCCTTTTACTGCGGTTTTCAGAGGATTGCACTTCAGACTATTCTGATGCCTGTTTTTTCCCTACGATTTATTATGTCGCACACAGTCTACATTTCTTGTTCTTGCTTTTCTCGCCAGTTTTTCTGCTGTATTTCATCACTCTGGCATTGTCATCATTCAAAATCAAGTCCTCAATTCTGATTCCTCCCACAAGTTCTTGTTCAACACTACTTGGCAATGCTTCATAACGATGCTTTGACTGATGTCATACTGCATGGGGGTGCGCTTGGACCTGGACATCCACTCAGCTGTCAGCTCGATACAGGCCACACTGCCAGTGAAACCCATGAAACCCATTATATTTTCTTTTGGCACAGCTGTGGCTTGTACAATCTAGACTTACATTATTCAGGCATGGGAATTGTCCGGTGTTCAGCAAATTTCTGCCAAAATATGGGGGGGGGCATCTGTCCGCCGAAACAACGCAAGGAGGGGTGTACAAGTAAGCGCGACACCGGTCGCACCCAGAATATCATTTACGCATGCGCGATAGGTCATTACTTCCTTTTTCAAAGAAAATGGCGTCCGTGTCAAGAATCGTTCAATGTGGAGAACAATTTGATGATAGGCCTAGTGGCTGTCCGCTGCAGTGGACGAAGAAGAGCTGAGGCTGAACATTCAAAAGGTCAGCCTTTCAGGTCAGGCGTTGTGCTTGGCTTGCAATAAGCATGTGAGTTACGCCAGTCGCGGTGGTGTGGCATTGATTGCGCATCTCGGCACTATCAAGCACATGAAAGCGCGGTCAGATAAAACGAACCATCAACGTTTAGTTCGGGATGTTTTTTAGGCAGTTGCTATTGAACACCTCATGTGGCTAAATATAACTCAGGCTATTTTACACACACACACACGGACTCGCACACACGGGGAGACACACACCAGCACACAGACACACACATATCCAGAGGACACAAATGCACTCGCACACACATGTGCGCGCATAGACACATGCACACAGATTAACACATACACCTCTATGCGCACACACACAATCACAGACACATGCATGCACACACGCAGACATTCTTTGTGTGTGCTGAGAATGGAATTACTTATTTTGAGTGAGCTAAAAAAATGATTTTAAACTATCAATTCTGATGCTGTTTTTATGCTTCAATTCTTCTTTTGAGTGATCTGAAGATGATCTTAACTCACTCGGCACTGGCAACCGGCACTAAGCGATCGTAAAATATCAGATTCCATACCTTCGTCGTTTGTCTCCTATGGACAAAAACAGCTAACATGTAGAATGAAAATTTCACATTCCGATCTTTGACCCCCCTCTACAACCAAACCTGAATGGGAAGTCTGCAATGATTGGTTGATTTCAAGAGAGGCAAGGTCAAAGCAAACTGAAAATAGGTTATGGCTTTGCACCGGAAAGCTAGTTACACGCCAGAAATCAAAACCTCTTGAAAACTTATGAGCCGGATCCGGGCCATTTGTCCTAAACGGTTGTGTGAGCCATGAGCTGGATCCGGTTCATTCGTCCCGAGTGAGTTAAACTATCAATTCTAATGCTGTTTTTTTATGCTTCAATTACTAAAAAAGCTTCAGACCCCTACTTTTCAGTTTTTTTAAAAACTTTTTCCAATTCCCATGCCTGATTATTATTCATACCATATAGCATGCTTGCACGCGCACACACACACACTGAATGCGCACATCTAAGCACACAAGCATACATACTTCTGAACATGCACATACAGCATTTCAAATTGTGTCAACACGTCGAAATGACAAAGAAACGCATCAAATCCGCCCCCCCAAAAACGTGCGTTAACATGATCTCTGTTTTATATTCTGATTTCAAAACTACGGTCCATTAAATCATTGCGTTTTTGTTTTCATTGTGCAGTTCCCAGTGGGTCGTATTCACCGACATTTGAAAACCCGAACAACAAGCCATGGACGTGTTGGTGCTACTGCAGCTGTATACAGTGCTGCCATCCTAGAGTACTTGACAGCTGAGGTCAGTTTATTATGTATAGGTTAGTATTTAGTGAGTACATGTTTTGGCTAACATCTCTTGAGATAAATTTTTGTTTAATCTCATTGTTCTAATCATCACTTTATGAATATCCTGAATTTTGTGCTAACACTAAACTATGAAATCCCATGTCATGGGAAATAACTTGCAGTTTCATGAGTTGTTTTGTTTTTAATCTAAAATATGATTTCACCTTTTCAGTCTGTAAAAGTATTAACCCTTAGCCTGCCAGGGCTGTATAGGGCCAATCACAGAAGCCTATTTGCCAAGGACTTTTCACCTAAAATAGGGTGGGTTAGAAATATTTATATATATATATATTTAACTGAGTAAACAGGTAAAAGTATATATTTCCTAAAAGGAAAATGAATAGAAAATTTATAAATAAAAATGTCGCTTTATTGAATTTGTATTGTAATCAAAAAACATTTTTTTAAATAATTTAGGGGGGGAAATGTTACCCATGAGTGGCATGACACTACTCACTATCTCATGTGCATTCATAGTAGGCCTAAAGTTAGTAATATGTACACAAAACAAATTGGATTGATTCAAACAATGTTAGAATGACAAAATCAAAGGACCTACCTTAGTTTAGCTTTATATGCAATATATACTGCGGGTATTGAGGCACCCTAGTAATGCACTTGATCACACAGCACCACACTACACGAACAGTCTCTGGCATCAACCACCAGCACAGGCTATGCATTTATGATTCACTTTATTCAATGATAAAACTTGGTTTCTTTCCAAAACCCGCAAATGTTGCACACAAATCCAGCGTTTCTGTCTTCGTCGTAACTGAGTCGCAAACATGACGAGTATCTGCATCAGCAACTGTGTCAAACTGACCAGCACTAATTGGGGACTGATACTGCTTATCATCCCCATCTTCCTCCTCCAAAGAATCATTATATTGAAGTTTATCGATCTTTACTTTTCTCAAAAGTTCTCTCTAGTTCTATCTCAACATACGCTAAATCGGTGATATGAAGACAATTTACACTGCAACCACTCAATTTCGAACGGAATGCCGCCTTTTTGGTTGCTTCATAGAGGAAATGTGCTGTTTACATCCAGTTCGGCCAGTAAAATAGCTAGAAAAATACCCTTCTTTGTGACGTAGGAACTTTCCGAGCTCTTATGGGGTTCAGGGAACATTGACCAATCCAAAACTACGAAATAATGGATTTTCGTGTGACGTACATTGTTCACGAGGTCGCCTCGTGTACACTGACGTGTCGGAATGGCAGCATAGAGTGCACATAATAGCTGACGTTCTGGAACGTTGGCAAGGCAGTCTAAAGGTTAAATTGTTTCTGGGAAATCATTGCTGATTTCAGATTAGTGCTACTGTTTCTCTTCTTCTTGTTTTTATCTGATGGGCCCAGGTCGATCTGATACTGAATTACAAATGGTGGCCGCCGATTTTTCTTGTCTGATTTGGAGCGTTTCAGACAGGTTTTTGATGATTGTGATTAGGGCTTTAAATGAGTCGATTTGGATGATATTATCGCTGGCAAGTACAATAATGTGAGAACTTTGAAGTTTTCAACGGGAAATGTAGTGATTGATAGCGATGGTGCTGAGTTGCGACTCGGCCGCCACCGAGTGGATTTTCTCGGTCCGACATGAGGTATTTTGCTTTTTTTTCAGCTTGTTTTTTTTTTTACTCAAATTGACAAAGAACAAAGGACTGAAGAGTCTAATAAAGGTTTCTGATGAAATTGAGCCCAAGAAAATCATTGTAATATCGGAAATGTGCACCAATGTTCGCGAAGACCGATCTGTTACTGATCAATGGCTTGACTTCGATTACCCTTAAGCAAATTACCTGATAATTCCAAATGTGCCGGTGTCCAAATGTCTTTGGATGATTATTCTTTCTACACAAATCATCCATCAATCCAGGTTAAAAGCACAGAAATAGCCAGGACAGTGGTTGCATTTTTTATGTTTCAACACCTGTGTTAATTCTTTTAAATTATTAATTAATGAAATTACAATCTCATGCCAATGTCTAACATCTAAGCTTTCCATTGATATATAACTTCTTTCTTTTTTTTATTTGCTGTCCCACCTTCTGGGCTGTACAGTGGCGTTGCTCCCACGCCGCTCGTTCCGAATCCCAATTCGCATCTACACCCCGGTTTGTTCAAGTCGCAGAATCCGGACCAGCAGTCCAACTTTACATATTTAATTCAGCATTATATAGAGCAGGCATGGTAGACCTCCGCGAATCGCGGAAAATCCGCGAAGCAGTTTGAAACAAAATTATTTTTTGAAATGGCATGAAAAGTAAAAATTTCACTCATTTCTTGAATTTCTTTGGACCCCTGGCCATTTTCTTTGAAAACCACTTCCATGCCTGATACTGATAGAGAAAAGAAGGGTTATTTGACACAACTCTTCTCCCAAAGTTAATTCAGCTAACAGCACTCAAAGAGGTGTGGGCTTATTCAGCACTACTGGGGTTGAACAAACTTTCACACAAATAAAGGTGTCAGTGTTGGGAAAACTTGTTGCTGAAATGCTAAGAAGAAATGTTTAAAAGTTGAAATTGCGGTTTTGTACAGGTGTTGGAGTTGGCTGGAAATGCCAGTAAAGATCTGAAAGTAAAGCGTATCACACCTCGCCACTTGCAGCTGGCCATCCGTGGTGATGAGGAGTTGGATTCCCTCATCAAAGCCACCATTGCTGGCGGTGGTAAGTGCTTTCTCAAATTAAGCCACATGCATTGTTTGAAGGAAGTGTGCAATGTATGTTATCACACTCCTTGTCTTGTTCGGCAATGAACCTCGTTGACTTGTGTTCCAGTAAACGTTAATGACTGTTTTTTGGGGGGGGGGGGGGTTTTAAAACTTTTTTATTAAGATTTGATTTAAGGGCATTACTGTTAACTCTTAACACTAAATTACTAGACAACTGATCTTGACAAATTGATTATTTGACATTTTCATAGCAGTTTCTTTGAAAAGTTACCAAAAAAATGAAGACTAAATCACAGAACATTCTGATTTGTGGCTTGGATGCATATGACGTTTTGCAGAATGTTCAAAGATTTAAAGCTCTATGGTCTGTAAATGTGTGTTGGCTGTACCTGCAAATTATTACAAAGAAAATGTAAGTCAGGGGAGGGGGGAGAGACAGTGGGTTGTGTTATGTTTACATGCGGTGTGTTTTCGATATTAATCAAGCATGGAAGAATTCCGCTTTTCGCGGAAAATCCGCATAATTTTATTTATTTTTTTCAAAAAATGTATCGAAGTTAAGGACCAATCTTGCCATATTCTTATATCTACAAGTCTCTATTTGGCGATTCTCAAACTGGTTAACTGGAAGTCGCTTTAGCTCACTCGCTTCATTTGTGCGAAGGAAGGCGAAATCAGTACCTCCCGCTCAACAAAAGTAGCGATGTTAGCTGAAAATGTGGGTGGAAGGATATTTGTGCCGACCAATTTTTTGGAATAGATTAGCCCCCTTCCCCGCTGAACAAAACTTCTGACGTTAGTTAGCTGAAAACCTGGCTGGAAAATTTAGCCCACTCAACAGATCTTCGGACGTTAGCTGACAATCCGGGTGGAAGGATTTCTCGGCTGCCAAAATCTCATTCTTTCATGCCTGAAAGATGTTTGTGCCAGGGAGAAGGAAAAAAATTGGGGAACATTCTGACAACTCCCCCCAACCCCTCCCCGGTCAACAAAACTTCTGACGTTAGGTGAAAATCCGGGTGAAAGGATTTCTCGGCTGAAAAAATCTCCTCTTTTTTTTATCTTCATCCACTTTTATGCCTGATTAATGCTATTCATTCTTTTATTTATTAATTTCGTAGACATGTATGGTGATAATGCGTGAGTTAGTCGTTTTGAAATGTTTGTATAATGTGCATCTTGTTGCTGATAGTATGAATGGTGAGTGAAAGCACATTGAGTTGCTTAGCAAGATTATGCACTATATTAGTATATAAGCGTTGTTCATTATTATTTCTGGTGGCAGAGGTTTTGCCTTTTCTAGTTTGTATAATCTGTCTTGTCAAATTGCATTTGAAAGTGATTTCACTGCATTGTCTTTTTGGTAATGTTGGAAACTGATTTCAGTGTTATTCTTCTACAGTCTGGGGCCTTGGTGGCCCTGGTACCACGTTTTTCAGAGGATTAGACTTATTCTGATGCCTGTACAAGTAGGTTATATTGGAACCAATACATTCAGAATTATCCTCTTTTTTTTGTAGTACCCGTTGTGGAGTTTGGATTCCTCTGTATAGACATGTAAATGTATTATACCTTACTCAAGTTACTGTCTTTGTGCATTGATTTTGTATTAGAATGGATGTGGAGATCAAATACAAAAGCAAGTTTATTTACACAAAATGTGTGTTTGCAGGTGTGATCCCTCACATCCACAAGTCCCTGATTGGCAAGAAGGGCTCCCAGAAGGCAGCATAACCACCTTAGTGTTCCATTTCATCCGTCATCGCCCTCTCCATCACAAAGCCCCTTCTCTCACAGCCAGCAATCCGAGGGCTTTTTATTTTCCTTTTAAATGTAATGCATGTTTTATTACTTTCTTAACATTAAAGATTTTAATCCAAGGCTGAATCTGGTGTCTTGCCTGTTCTGATTTTGCTTTAAAGTTCTGCGTGATGTTTGGTTTGGTCTGAAATTAGGAATGATGATTCCAGAGTATTTCAAAGGGGATATGCCAGAAGGTCCACAAAAGAATTGATGGCTGAAAGTACCTTCTGGCAAATGCCCCTATAAGATGTTAAATCTTTGAGGACAAAATAAAGTGCACAGACAAAAGAAATGAACTTTACATTCATTGTTTAATCTGAAACTGGCATTCACTTCTCAGCAGAAACCCTTTAGATTTTGAAAATTTGGCGGCTTTGCTTTGATATTGTTAACAATGAACTTGTTAACGGACACATCAATTTTTTTGTATACAAAAAAAGCTTTCAGTGTTGTTGTTCCCTGGATTAACGACTCCAGGGATCACCCCAACAGCCAGAGCGCTTCAACAATTAAGTACAAATGCACCAGTTAGGGATGAGAACATTACGTGTGTGACCGTTTTTGATTACCCTGCCATGTGGGCAGCCACACTCCGTCTTCAGGGGATTTTAGACTGATGATGTTATGCTGGGAGCTTGTCATGGCTTAAGACAATCCCGCACAACCATTCAGAGCATAACATTTTTATGTAGCCTTGGCGTTCTAGCTTATGTCAACTGGTCTGACACAGCCTCATGCCAAGGCAGAAGCTTTCGGTGAATAGCAAGCCTTGTTTCCAAACATACATAGCATTCTACACAATCTCGATCTCTGCTACATTTAATAATTATTTGTGAGGATGCATGAAAAAACAAGACAATGGAATTCTTGCACAAAGTAAGGTTTTGTTCTCAAGATAGAGTTAAAATTCCAATTAAATTCAAAGGGGGAAAAGTTGAATAATTCCACTTCTACTACAGTATTTCCAGTAAGTTATATGAAGTTTGACATCCAAGATACGTCTCTTGCAGATATCTGACATAGAAAAGTGAATTTTGGCTCTATTTCTAATAATTGTATTGCAAAAGTAAAAATTGTCTACATAAAAATGGATAACAAATTTGTGATGGTGCGTGGGAAGAACAGACAAGTCACCCAAAATGTTTTTGAACCACCACCAAAATATTAAGTTTCTATTTAGGGCATACAGTACTCCCCGTTCATAGTAAACTCGGTTATAAGCAATTTCGGTTACAGTAAAGGAAAGCACTGGTTCCTGGCCAAAGGTCTACTGTTTTATTACTAAATAGTCCTCGGATAGTAGCAACTTGGTTATAATATTAAAAAAAACTGCTATAGTAAAGTCACTTTTGGTTGCCCACAGGACTGGCTCCTCGGTTACAATATAAAAAAAAAATTCCTCTTCGTGACCTTTGTAAATAGGTCACCAATGTATGCGTCAGTCTCCACCCACCCATAGTAGCAACTGGGTTATAAAAAAAATTTGTAAACCACTCCTATAGTAAATAGTCATTTGTGGTTCCTCCTCAGTTACAATATAAAAAAAACCCATCCTCTTCTTGACTTTTGTAAATAATCATCAATGTATACGTTGGTCTCACTACTCTGTCTTTCTCCCTCCCTCCTGTTTTTACAAATTCTTGTTTAAAGTGTATTTAAACTGTAGATAAAAGAGATCGTGCATACATTTTGTTGATTACACTGCATGATGGCGCTGCAGTAGAACGGGCGATACAGTTGATAGCTTGGGCACGAAACACGTGTCTATTCGCCACGAATTTATTTCATGAAACTCATGACAAACGAACATTACATTGGCTGCTACTAGGTTTGTACCCGCTCTACCGCAGCGCCCTCACATGGCAGAAACGGCAAACTAAGTCGACCATTACCACCCACAATCTTAATTTGCAATTCATTACATACAATTGAGAACTGTCCGGTCATAGACTGAAGTTTAATTTGTATCTGTTTTAATGCAGCGCCCTCACGCAGAGGAAAAGGCGAACTAAGTCGACAATTGAGCCCACACTCTCATTACTTAGTGGAAAAAATATATATAGCATGAAAATGCGATAATTTATTGCAGGTATGTCCAGTAGGTAAAATGTCGGGTGAGCATGGTGACCATAGGCATAATGTCCGTAGGCGAAGTGTCCATAGGCGAACTGTCCGGTCACGATGTGGGTGTGTGCGCTTACATGTGCATGCGCATGCATGAATAGATTCAAAGGCCATTGTGGAGGTGGTACACTATATGCTTTTACAGCTAGTTTTGTTTTGTGCACAGGGAAATTTCACAAATATGTATAAACCCAATCACCTTTTTGGACTTCAAACCATACAAGGAAGGGGTGGGATGGGTTTATATTCAGTATTTTACGTTAGCTTTGACTTTGAAAAACGTCCTCGGATAAGATTAAAAAAAAATCAAAACTTTAGTATATCCGAACATCGTTTATAAGAAAAACCTGTTATAGTAAAGGAAAATCCTTGCTCCCCTGGACTTTACTATAAGCGGGGTGTACTGTATTTGTCTTTACGTATTCTACCAGTATCAACATGAAAGACAATTTTGAGTTTATTTAAACATTTTTTATTAAGTGATTAGAAATGGGTAATAAAATTATGTTCGATTTCTGGAGATGATCTATCTCGAATGTCAAACTTCAAATGGCTATAAAATCAAAAGTAGAAAAGTTAACTCAATTCTGCATATTGACAGAAAAATTGCTCTTGTAAAAACAAAATCTCAATTTATGCTAAAATTCCATTGTTTTTCCCATGCACTATCACATTTGTCCTTAATATGAAGTTTGATATTTTTTATGCTTTTCTTTTTTTTAAAAACATGCTCCGTTACTATGGTTACGGGTTTTCTATTGCAGAATCACAATATGCCTTTTAGTTCTTGACTGATACACATGAATGTGTAGAAAAGTAATTTTTAAAAATCCAATGGCACCTACAGGCCTGCCTAAGAAGTTTTTGTCCATTTGCAATAGTCCCACCATGAAAAGAATGGTTAAAATCTAAGATTCTTAAATTCAATATTAATGTTTTCAAACATCAATTGTAAAATAAATTTAAATCAAGAAGTTTTTGTCCCTTTGGAATACCATGAAAAGAATGCCTAAAATCTGGGATACTGAATTTTGAAAGTCTATTAATGGCTTCAAACATGTTAATTGTAGAATAAATCTAAAGCAAGTTTCTGTCCATTTGGAATGCCATGAAAAGAATGCCTAAAATCTGGGATACTGAATTTTGAAAGTCTATTAATGGCTTCAAACATGTTAATTGTAGAATAAATCTAAAGCAAGTTTTTGTCCCTTTGGAATACCATGAAAAGAATGGCTAAAATCTGGGATACTGAATTTTGAAAGTCTATTAATGGCTTCAAACATGTTAATTGTAGAATAAATCTAAAGCAAGTTTCTGTCCATTTGGAATGAAGTTTCTGTCCATTTGGCCATGAAAAGAATGCCTAAAATCTGGGATACTGAATTTTGAAAGTCTATTAATGGCTTCAAACATGTTAATTGTAGAATAAATCTAAAGCAAGTTTCTGTCCATTTGGAATGCCATGAAAAGAATGCCTAAAATCTGGGATACTGAATTTTGAAAGTCTATTAATGGCTTCAAACATGTTAATTGTAGAATAAATCTAAAGCAACTTTCTGTCCATTTGGAATGCCATGAAAAGAATGGCTAAAATCTGGGATTCTGAAAAGGCCAAAATGTACAGGGACAACACACAAAGATCTACATACTCGCAAACAAAGCCTAAGTACAAATGCTTGCGTGTGCGTCAGTGTTGGCTTGTATAAATCTTCATATATTTATTTGCATAATAGGCCTACACGCGGGTATTCAAGCACCACACATGTGTAGGGGCTTACACAGCCACAGAGAGAGTAATATTTAAAAAGGCAAAAGAAGAATGGAAACTAGTGATCGAAGTCTACCTCTGATGCCAATTAGAACACACCAGACGTGGCGCATTTCCAATATAACTCAAGTCATCGACTCGATCGATCGTTAATAACTGATCTCTCTCTCTCTCTCTCTCTTTTCCTCTCACAGAGAGAGAGAGCTAGGCCCACATACGCACGCAGTCATAGAAGATAATCGATGAGGATCGTACATCCATTTATTCTTCATTATAGTAATTATGTTATCACACTCCCTGGAATTCATGTGCATCTTTCTGATTAAGCAGGCCTATGTGTGTGCCCTCCAGCGTTTGAGTCTGCCCGCATATCTGTGTTATATCTGTTTCTCGATGTATGTAAATGAATGTATACTGTCTGTGCAATGTATACATGTGTAGTTGCATTTCAGTGTTTGTGTGCGGGAACAGTCCATTTAAAGCAATTATTGATGCAGATACATGCATGGATTTTTTACCTTGTTCAGAACTAAAAATACAAGTGGCCTATTTACATTAAAGATCACGCACAACACACATTTATGAATTGTGAACGCGCACAGACATTGTAGTTATGTTAGGCCTATGCTTTGAACTTGTACTTCTTTTCCTTGTAAAGAAAGGGGTCTTTCCTGGTATTACAGTGCCCCCAGGATCGACCCGCTATATGTAGACCTGTAGGTGCCGCTACATTATAAATATCCCTTATGTACTTGTAACAGGACGTTAAAGGTGCACCCTGACTGATGAGTTTTTGCAAGAAACATGTCAAGATAACCAGACAGACAGCTTTTTCAAGGATCGGAACACTCACTTTGCTCTGGTTTCCTATAAATCAAAACGGAGAGAGAAGCCATTTTGGATGGGGTGGGTGGATGCCAATTCCATTGTGGTTGAAGCTTTTTCCTTTTGGTAGTGCAGTAAAAAAAAAATTGGAGCTATTTCCTTTGTTGTGAACGAAACTCCTTTAGATAAACTATTAAAAAAAGGCTTGTAATGTGCAAACGATTTTGTCTAAACTCAGGCGGCCGTTAGCAAAGAGACGGCACACGCCTTCTCTTTCAGTGAAAAAATTTGACTTCCAGTACCTCCGCCAAGGAGGAATCGCCAATTTGACGGTTTGATTTCAAGGAAACTAGAGCAAAGTCAGTGTTGCGATCTTTGTAAAGGTGTTTTTCTGCTGATCCCGATGGTTTTTTTTACAAAAACACATCCGTCAGGGTGCACCTTTAAGCACATTCTATTCTTTTCCTTGTTTGTCCGGATAGGAGTAGGATTTATAAATTCATTAGCAAATTTTGATGAGTTTTTTAGATGGTGTATAAAAATGATTGAAAGTGTGGTCGTGCATGACACTCTACATGCATCATGTGGGGCCCGGGTGTCCCTGGCCAGTCTGGGTACATTTAACGGTCGGGCATGACCTTTATCTCGTCTTTCCCTCTATCACACCCACCCACCCCAACACCCTCCATCCCCCCTTCCTAAATCAAATCCTCACATTTAACTTAATTCTTTCTACATGGTAAACTGTGCATCTGAATACTCAGTTATTTCCTGACTGTCTTGCAATCATTTCATTTCTTTCTTTCTATTTCCCCATAATGTTATTATTTCGCTTTGTACTCTATCGCTTGCTATTTTTCTCTTTTTCGTACTACCCCCTAAAGTGCAGCAGAACCTTCAGCGTGTTGAAGTTGACTGCCTAAGGAGAAGAAGAAGAAGTTTACAATTCCTCATTCGGTTACATTATTGAGGTCTTGTGGTTTTCTTTATTCCTTATCTTTCTAAATTAACAACTTAACTGACTTTCCAAGGGCAGCTTTAGCGGAGGCTTGCGCTGTGCAAATGTTTTTCTTTTCATATATTTGCCGATGTAGACAAATTTACCAATGTAGAATAATTTTATGTGATAGTTTATGTGTTACACATTCGTGTCTTCAAACATTACTGTGATTACTCCACACACACACACCCTCTCTCCCTCTCTCTCTCTCTAAAAAAGAACAAGAGAACAGATATTGCCATTGGTTTACACAATTTGTCTTGCCGTTTTGCTACTAAATTGAAATGAAGGCTTTTAAAACACGTCAATAATATTACACATTTCAGCCAATTTACAAACAAACAATCCAAACACGGCTCCACGTCACTTGTTGATGATCCAGTCAACGATGCTGTTGTAGCAGTACCTTGGAGCATCGTACGCCCAGATGAAGTCTAAATGCTCCCAGAAAGGAATAGTGTAGTTCGCCACCAGGGACTGAGTGGGGATTTGCTCCAAAAGCCATTTGACGTCAATGGGGTTAGCCATGATATCTTGACCACCAGCATAAGTCACCACAGGAACGTGGAAGTCTGACAAATTGTACAGTGGTGGGGTTGGCTGCACACACAAATCACATCTTTTCTGACTTTGACGTTTGAATCTATGCTTAATAATTATTTTGTTTTCTTTCCTTGAACTTTGATTCAAGAAAAGAAAACAAAACCCTTGAATTTTGATTTTCTAGACGTGTCATGTTTTAACTTGCTAAGTTTTTTTAATTTATTAATGAATTTTTAACAAAAGTTTAACAAAAGTATTTTAACATAAACCTTTTATTTGTTTTTTACCTTGTGTTTTTATCCCTTTTTAAAATACGTGGTAAGATTCAACATGGTGACGGCCCTGACATGGCCTTAGTTGTCGACGGCGCTATAATTTTAATCTTAATCTTGAACTTTGATTAATCGATGCTTAATTATTAAGCAGTAAATTTGCTTAACTTTGTAGGCATATGACTATTTAACCCTTTCAGTACAAAGGACGTATAGTATGCAAACCTTCTTACATCTTTTTAATGCCCGATTCATCAGAAGTGTTCACATTTGGGCCAGATTAAAAGAAAAGAAAGAAACGAAGTTCTTTTGCAATAGGGAACCAATAATGGGTTGTTGATTAAGTAAATAGAAAACCTGGGCATCATGCTAACTTAGAAGCTCTTTCAAAAGTCCTATTAAATCATATAGGACATTGGAAGAGCTTCTAAGTTAGCATGATGCTAAGTCTCATGCTATCTGAACGTGAATACAGGCCCTGGTCTATAGCAGTTTCTTTGACAGCAAGCAGGGTCGTGGTGTCCAATCTGTAAGCTATCATTTTTGACAAAGTACGGGTGGAAGCGTCAGTTTGTGTAGATGTAAGCGAACACCTTGTCAAAGCATTGTCTACATAGTCTACATAAACTGTTAATGTCGCAGACTATTAGCAAACTGTTGGATAAAAATGTTAAGCAAAATTCGTTGCATAGGGGAAGACGGGGTAAAAAGCGCATGGGCGGGTAAGAAGCCCACCCCAATTATCTCATGAAATGAAGCAAATTTCAGTCTCAGTTTGCCCATGAGACGAGCGTTAATGTCTAGCATTCGTCTCATGGGCAAATTTGACTGACATTTTCTTTATTTCATGAGATAATTGGGGTGGGCTTCTTACCCGCCCATGCGCTTTTTACCCCGTCTTCCCCTAGTTCATTTACCCTTTTTTTTTTAAAAGAACAAACAAAAAACCCGCACATTGGGCCTACTTTGCATCAACGTCACCAATAACGATGACCTTGCTAGACTCTTTGGCCTGCAATTAAGATGACCATGGCATTAAAAAAAAAAATAACATTATTTTCAATTTTTGTCTCAATTCATTTTGAAAATTAACATGGTTCAATTTAATTGGAAAAAATACAACACACGCAAAAGTGAACCATACCTGATGGTAGTGATCCATGTTCGCTTTTGATGATCCGTAATCAAACATTTGGAATGTATCAACGTTCACCCCCTGCAATGCATTATACAGGTCTTCATCCATCAAATAAAATATGTTTAATAGCTGTCATTATTTTCATTATGCTTAACAGAAACAAGCCTGGCTATCACTAAACAGGAATAACGCAGAATTCCTTCTTAAACCATGTACCGATTTGAATGTGTGAAATGCAGTTTCAGAAAATACTTTTGCATGATCTTTTTTTCTCACACTAAATATGTCAGTTGCTTGTACCATCCGAGATCATTGTTGTTTTTTCATTATTCTTATAAGAAAACAATAGTGGTTTCAAAGGCAGTTTGTCCAAAATCACAGACCTGACCATAATGGAGGACATTCTGCATGGAGGAACCAGCTGGGTTGTGGGCCACATACACTGGAACTCGACTCTGCAACACAATTTTAACTCAGCTACAGCACGAAAAGGCTGGTGGGCCTAAATCCATAGTACTCTACGAAATATAATGCATTGAATATTAACACAAGTTTCAATCTCATTCTAAGGATACCTCTATAGTTACATATACCTTTGAAAAAGTTGGTGCAGGCTGAGGAAACGAACTTGTTCTGTTTGTCGCTTCTATTTCTGTGTCTCTTTTCGTTTCACACAACTTGATGTTCACCACCATATCCCCCCCCCACACACACACACACACACACAAAAATAGTCTCACTGACTCACTATATTCAGATGGTCACGGTCATATCCTCCTATTAGGAACAGGACGTTCTCGCAAAATGCATCACTAACACCCGCACATATGTCCTTGGCTAGGAAGTCCATCAACGCCTTATTGTGTGGCCAAAAGTCATAGTGACCCAGCAGATCAAAGGCTACCTGCAAACAAACAGAAAGAGAGACGAAAATTTGATCATTGAACCAAACCAAACCCACCTCTCCTTATCAAACATTGATCTAGGAATCTTATCTTGGCGGGCAACAATAAAATATATCACCTGAATACAGGTTTTCTTTTTTATTGAATATAATGTAGTGACGGTCTTGTGGTTGATCTTCTGTTTTTGCCAACACTGGGCCTATTTTATTCTCCCCATATTATTAAAATGTATTATCTCCACCTACATTTAAATTAATTGTGCTTCTGTGTGTGTTTGTTCGCCCTGTAACTCATAAACCAGTGGACAGAATCGCTTCAAGTTTTGCATGGCTGTATATCGTGGTACACCAATGGTCCAACATAACATTGGAACCTCCGGTGCAAATCTCCACCAAAGAAGATTCACTTTTCTGTATGATCGTATATGCTGTAGTAGTAAATGGTAGTAACCCATGGGCTGGATTGGCTGACAGCGCTTACTTCCTTAATTGGACTATAAACCTGACTGAATGAGAGAGAAGAGTTTGTGAGTGAGCGCAAAGCGAAGCAAGCGGGTATGTTAGTATTCCATTAACACAGACAAGGTTTCAGAGGTATCAATTAGCAAATGACATTGATGGTGATTCTGCACGACTTTGATAAAATATTGGCCAAGGTTTTATGTAAGCAAGACTTTTTGATTTCACAGATTCTAAGATATATAATTAACCAACGAACCAGCCGAGCAACAGAGAAGTTCACAGGTCTGTTAAATGACTTTGTATGTGATCTTTAAAAAAACCATCCAGTCCTACAGGGTGCAGAGACACTCACATCTACTTCCTGGGCGATGGGGGCCAGGAAGCGGATGGGGCTGGTAATGTGGCGCACTTTGGCCACGGGGGCCAGGGCGTAGAACCTCTTGATGAAGCTGGCCAGAGTGTGGTTGGTGCTGAAGCCAGCAAAGCCCATCAAGGTGCCCTGGGAGTGGCCGATGTAATGCACCTGCTGCACTCCTGTGGTTTTCACCACGTGGTCCACCATGGCTGGCAGGTCGTAGGCCGCCATCTGGTCCCAGCTGACATAAAACATTGGCTTTTGGGGGTGGTGGTCTATACATTGGCCTACCATAGTGCAAAATTCAGCAAAGGGGTTAATTTTGTTCAGGAGTACATTTCTTCTGTTTGGACAGACATAGCCTTTTCCCCTAGAATAGGCCTACATGCTATATAAACACAAAGATTACGCAATGCGTAGCCAACGTTTGAAATACAATAACCATTTCATGTCATCGATGTACATGTACTGTTTTCAGAGCTCACAATATGTTAGCATCGTGACACTGCCGCATACAGCATTCAAGACAAAAAATACCATTAAACTTAAATGGGTAGAGAAGCTAACATATCTGCAATATTGTGAATTCCTCTGTCACATATATAACATTAGGCCTATCCTTACCTCCCAAAATTAAGAAAATAGGGTCTTCAGATAACAGGTTCTGATTTGATGCCTTTTAGTGACATGGGTATTAACCCAGTGTGGTGCTAAAATGCGACATTGGCGGTGAAAGGGTTAAAGCCATGTTTATACTGTATTATACGAAACTTCTACTGATCAGAAGGCTTATAGGCCCTAGCACAAACGGCATATCATCCACATAAAATAGAGGAAAACGTAGAATGCGTGACACACGGGGCCGGATCCAGTGGGGGTGGGTGGGGGGGGGGGGGGTGTTACCTGGGTTCCGTAACACACACACACACACACACACAAAGAGAGAGAAAAGAAAGACAGAGCCACACTTACTGTTTTGTTGAACATCTAAGGTACAGTTTGGTACTTTATTTTGTTATTTAAAAAAAAAAGCTTCAGCTTCAGGGGACAACCCCACCAGGGGCGTTGCCCGTGGGCCTACACCGGCCCCCAAACCCCCGCGCTTGTCTGTAACCCCCCCCCCCCCCCCCCCCCCCCCCCCTCTAATGTCTCCCATGTCCAGCCCTGACACTGGTAAGTGGTGACATGTGTAAATGAATAAACAAAGTACCTCCAAGCCCAGAATTTTTCTTGGTTGGGTTTGAGAGTGGTGTGGTTGGTGGAGTACATGTTGCCTCTCGCGTTTCCCAGCCACACGTCAGCCCCCGCATCGGCCAGCATGTAGCCCAGGCTCTGATTCGCCAAATTGTCCAACCAGCAGGACGACGAGGCTTCCATCCCATGCTGGATTATCACCACTGGTTTCTCTTTCCCTGCAGTAACACCACAGAGCTCCGTTCTTGAAGTCTTTGGTGACACTCTTTTGTACTTAACAATCAACAGAAGTAGGTTACAATTAAGCTTGAGCCTTAGCTCCTTCTTCACCCGGTCTGCCATGGAGTGGAACCAACTGAGTGAGGCCACTGTCACCGCAGGCTCCGTCAGCGAATGATCGCCACTAGACCATTAATTTTAGTAGGTGGTTTTTGTTTTGTTGCTTGCTTCTGTGAGTGAGGCCTGAGGCTTCCCGGCCGGCTGAACGTACTGTCTTAACCCTTTCACCGTCAGCCATTTTTCAGCCAAAAAATACCATTAAACTTAACTGGGTAGAGAAAAAGATATTTCTGCAATATTGTGAATCCTCTGTGAAATATATAACATTAGGCCTATCCTTACCTCCCAAAATTAAGATAATAGGGTCTTTGAATAACAGGTCCTGATTTGATGCCATTTAGTGACATGGGTGTTATACCATTGTGGTGCTAAAATGCGACATTGGCGGCGAAAGTTAACCCAGGGTAAGAGGTAGGTCTTTCTTCCTCTATATTTTCTATTAGGTACATGCGCCCTCCTAGTTCCGTCGCGATTTATCGTCAGAAGTGGCGTCTGCAACGTACCGAACCAATCCGGCCATAGTTTCTATTTAACTATGAATCCCTTTAAGCATGTATTAAACCAATGCTGATTTACTGCATTCCATGGAATATCTTTCCAAAGTTTACTAACAGGAAACACACACACGCACGCACACGCGCACGCACGCACGCACACACACACACACACACACACACACACACACACACACACACACACACACACACACACACACACACACACACACACACACACACACACACACACACAGAGGTGTCTTTTTCTTGCCTAAACTATAGCTGAACTGAAGTGCAAGATGCTTATTAATCTTTAGGCCTAATCAATTCATTCATCCCTCTCTCCACTTCCCCTTTCATCTATTGCGGAAAATATAACTCTACTCTCATGACATGCCCACCTGGTGATGGGTCAGGGTGCAGGCCGTGAGGAATGCGCTGCATGTTGAGGATGAAACCATCCTGGGTGGTCACATAGTGGTTCTCACAGGGGTACCCCTTACTGCTGATCAGCTGGGTCTGTGCGCGCGCACACACACACACACACACACACACATACGCTCACAGACACACGCACGCACAGGCACGCGCTCGCACACACACACACACACACACACGCTGACATACACACGCCCACACACACGCACACGCACACGCACGCACGCACACGCACGCACGCACGCACGCACACGCACGCACACACACACACACACACACACACACACACACACACACACACACACACACACACACACACACACGTGTATCTGTTTCTTCGATTCTGTTTATTGACCAATCCCACGTGGGTCCTATATGATCGATGCGGCAATAACGAACTTATGGTGGTTACTTTATTTGTAATTGTGTGGCAGGGTCTATTTTGACAGTGTTGTTAAAAGGAAGTAGTTATATCAAGTAACTAGGCAACATGACCTTATTATAGCATGTGTCAGTGCTTGTGCAGTGAAGAGTTTAATTCACTGAAAAACACAGATATAATTCCTATCAAAGGAAAAGTATTCTAACAGGGTTGACTGAATGACCAGTGTTCAGTGATACTGTTGAGCAAGGGTGATTTGTCAGAGATCATCAGTTCTGACTTGGCTTTTGAACTGAGAGGGCTGTCAGTTGTTGTGGCTCTCTGTGAGCTGCATTCATCTTGGGCATTTCTGTGAGAAGAAAAGTGAGTGATCATAATATTTTAAATTGTTCTTATTTTGTTTCAATGACTAAGCTTAGCTGTTTTGGGAGAAGAGAAGTAAGGTTCTTGGGAGATAATTACTTGATCATAATACTAGTTCTACTTTTGTAAATTTAGTTCAATCAAAAGATAAAAATGACCAAAAGGTTTCAAAGAATAAAGGATGGTTGTAAATGTTTTTAAATGGGAACCAGAGGTCTTGTTGGATTAATTTTGAGGGTTTCATTATGTTTATTTAAAAGGAATTTTCAATGATCATACTTTTTCTGGTGAACTGTATTTTATAATTTTGATATTGTGAAGCAGAGAAATGGTTTCTTTAAATGTATTGATTCCGTTTCCTAAATTATCTTTTCCTGGTTTTACTGTTAGGCAATAAGAGGTTGGAACTATGGCTTTGACTATTTTGTTAAAGGCATGTAATCTTTTCTTTTTGATTTTTTTGTGGTTGACATTAGCATTATTTTGTACAGATTGATTGCTAGCTTGCCTAGAGGTAGCAGAAGTCTGGTGTATGTGAACCAGGGGACTTCTTGGAGCCCTCACCTCATTAGTGTGGTTAGTAATACTTAAAGTATTGAGATGTTTGTATAGTTATCATTGATTTGAAGGTTCTAATGATTCTTTTCATTTTGTATGTAAATACCTGTAAAGCTGCAAGGGACATAATTGTTTCTAGTGTGTGCAAATATTCTGCTTGGTCAGTTGACAATTCAAGTTATTTCAACTATTGACTATGGGATCATTATATAATCCTTTTCCTTTATTTTTGCATAGCTTTTCTTTTGTGACTGAGAAGATTAATGATATTTTGATGATGATAAGAAGAATGATTTCTTTTTGTACCATTCATCATAGTAGAGCTCATCAAGCTCATGGCGAATTTATAATGCAAGGATGATGGGTAATCTTTGTTTTTGTATTGAATATATTCCTTGTTTTTGCTTGATTAGTTACTTATTAGTTGTCCTGATTTTATGTTACAGGGCTGATCTGATCTGAGTGAGTTTGTTTCGTCCAAGTTCTTTTGAATAAAGCCGTCAACCCTATCCCGAGTATGGTCATCAGTATGAAAGAGGCATATGAATGAACCTACGACAATTGTACACATTTAACATCCAAAGGAAGTTCGTTATTATAGCAAGGAGTGTTCTATAAATAAAAAAAGTCACAGCTCCCTCTTCTTCGACTCCAACACCACCACCCTACCACCCCAATTCTTTGTTAATGGTGAATATAGCTGAAATCCATTATAATAATGAACAACATGACCGTGTGTGTGCGTGTGTGTGTGTGCGTGTGCGTGTGCGTGCGTGCGCACACGCCTTCGTATACTAATTATTTACTTACCGAGTCCATGTCCACTTCAGGGTCTACAGGTGCCTTTATTCCCTTTAACCCCTGATGATGCACACTACGTGTCTGCAGCTGACCTGGCCATTTTAATGCCCCGCTGTCCTCCAGTGCAACAGCAGAGGAACAAATCAACAAACAGAAGGCTGAGACCAACATTCCTCTGTTGGCGCCAATGATTCGAATGCAGGGGAA